>JBBPCX010000016.1:426907-441177 GCA_037974365.1 Hydrocynus forskahlii
GCCATAATTAAAGAAAAAAGAAAAAATTACACAGCTCAGATGGATTTCACGTACACAAGGTGACAAACACACATCATTAAAAAAGAAAAAGTATCAGAAGGAACACATTTAGCGACACATTACCAACCGGGCAGACTGACCAGGAATCAGGTTATTCCAGTTATCCTGCCAGACTGTAGAGGATCAGTCTGCAGAACAGACAAGGATATTCCTGTATTTTTATGTCTTCAGATTCTCTAAGAGTGTCAGAGTGTGATAACATTCACAGCTGTATAAACAATAAAGGTGTGGTAGAAAAAAAGAGCAGGCATTTTACAGCATAATGAGTCTTGTAAAATAAAACGCTCTACTGAGTGAGTGTGTGTGTGTGTGTGTGTGTGTGTGTGTAGTGGGGGTGACAACTGATCAGTCTCCAAACAGCCTCTGTCTGCAGCAACGAGGATATCCATAGCTTAATGATATGTTATGACAAGGATTGAATGGTTACCCTTATATGTAGAGGGAGAGAGAGAGAACAAACGAGTAAGTCTCCCCACCAACAGCATGAATGAACAGTTAATGGCCATCAAAAGAACACACACTTTGTCCTTTGCAGTCAGTGGTGTTCCAAAAAAGGGGAGAATGTGTGTGTTCTGCGTTGCTGCGGTAACACACAAATTTTATCTTACAGAAGGAAGAGGAAAATGTTTAGATTTTTTTTACTGTACGCTGATGTAACAAGATTTTATTCCAAGTCATTCCGGACCATTTCTTACTTTCCACTGATCATGAAATGTTCACATAAGGTCAAGGGCAGCTGGAATTTTCAAATGGCGTTTATGACAAAAATAATGTTGGTTTTGCCATTACAGCAACAGAATGAGTGCGTTTAGCTGCCTCCGCTGGGCTTGGCAGGGGTTTTGGAGCGCATGGCTGCTCCTGCACGTGCGTTTCCTTTGGCCTGCTGTGGCTGAGGGGTGCTGGGCGGCTGTGGTGCTGCCTCTCCGGTAGGGGGTGCCGGGGCGCTCTGCTGCTGGGCTGGGCTGTGGGGGGCTGGGGTTTGAACCTGGGGGGAAACAGTGGCCGCAGCAGGCGTGGCAGTTGCTGTGACAACCTGCTGCTGCTGCAGCAGTTTCTGTTGGACGACCTGCGCGGCAGAGGCGGAGCCTGCAGGGATCACCTGGACCTGCGCCTGAGTGGACACTCCAGCTGCAGCCTGGGTCAGAGCCACTGTCTGAGGCTGCACTTGAATCTACAC
Source organism: Hydrocynus forskahlii (assembly GCA_037974365.1). Classification (NCBI taxonomy): domain Eukaryota; kingdom Metazoa; phylum Chordata; class Actinopteri; order Characiformes; family Alestidae; genus Hydrocynus; species Hydrocynus forskahlii. The sequence continues at coordinate 428,145 of JBBPCX010000016.1, forward strand.
ACACATTTTAGAAAAGAAGGTACATAAGTAATTTAACAAATTCAATCTTGTAACCTCGTCAAGCTGTCTGAAATAGTAGTACAGCTTGTATCTCAACAGTAAACATATGTCAAAAAGCATTAGAAACCACAAGTACATATAGTACTGTGGAAAAATGCTTCATATTTTTCTTCCTCCAGGCAAACATTTTCTGTCCAGTCCCTGAACCTGACCAGTTTCAGAGGAATGTTTCAGAGGAATGTTTTTGTTTGTTAAGCCTCACAGTGACCTACGTATGAATCACTCAAAGAGAACAAAGTTCATCCAACTTAAGGCCTGAATCAGTTAAGAAACAGGTGCAGATGATTCCAGATGATCAGGCGGTGATCAGTATACTGGTGGTGCTGAATACCGAGTTACTGAATACTGAGCAGATTATATAACATGACCTTGTTATGACACCATTACATGAAACTACTTTGTTTGGTATCAGGACCTTAAATTAGCACACGGCATAACGTGTCATGAAATCAAACAATGTAGAATTTGTGATGACTGTTACCTGTGACGGTAACAGTGTTCATGGCATGGGTGTGTCGAGGTCATGTTGCAGGATAATGGTGTACCAATGAGGCCTTTTCAATTACTCTCTTGAAATGTTGTTTTTTTTTTTTTCAAATAAAAGCAAATAAAACTTAAAGCATGACCTAGTAATCCAAAGATACTTGTCTACTCTTACCTGCTGGGGTGAGGACACTATCTGCGACTGCATTATCTGAGGGATTTTCGCTACCTACAATTAGAGGAAAGGATCACGACAGGGGAGCAGGGACTGAAGTTTAAAACCACACAGACAAACCCCTGATCTGAACGCTTATACACAAGTTACACTGGTATGTTACACTACCAGCAGGTTCTACAGTGAAGTTAATATAATGACCAGAACAGTGTCTTTTACCTGTATCTGCTGAGCAGTGGCAGTTTTCTGGGGCTGGGTGGTGATGGAGGTGGTGAAGAACTGCGTCTTTATGCCTGGCTGAAGCTGAGTGGTGGCCGTGTACGTCACCTTCTGCTGAGCCTGACCAGCTGACTGGGCGGCCTGCTGAGTGGCCAACTGCATATGAGAGAGAGGGAGCAAAAATAATAAAACTGTCACGAAAATTTGATATAAACTATCTTTGAAACGCCTGTAAAATCAGTTTATGATCCATCCCTAAAAAGGGGTGTGTGTTTAATCGTGAGTTACCTTCTGCTGCACTGCAGCCTGTGCTTGTTGAGGCTGTGCAGCTTTCTGCTGTGCTGCAGCTGCCTGAGCTGCTGCCTGCTGTTTCTGCCTCTGTTGCAGCAACTGCTGCACCTGGAATGGGTGGGTCATCACAGAAGCACCTTAACAGAAAGAGAGAGAAACAACTGTGAATGCTGAAAAACAAAAATACTTTATGGCACTAAATAAGGTTCAATGGCCAGTACGTGGTACTGAAAATATGTATATACTTTCTAGTCCTCAAAAACATATCTTGTTTTAAAATACTTTGAATGTTGTTTGGTTTGCATGTACTATAAATTTTATTGTATTTTCCCCCCTTTTCATGTTCACTTTTTGTCTCTTAGTAAATTATTTTGGACAAACTCTGATAAACCATATCACATAGCTGATTCACCACAAAGTGCTTCTAATATATGGTGATAAACATCAGTACAAGAACTCTGCACATACTGTGTATCACTAATTCTAATCCATTCATAACACTATATTTATTTACATGTCCAGCCCACAGCATCTCTGTACCTGCTTTCTGGGCCTGTCCAATGGCCATGCTGATGCCAGCCACCGTGACGGGTAGTGTGGTGACCCCAGTGGAGGAAACTACTGCCGGCACAGACACCACAGGAGGTTTGGTTAGTGTCACTTGAGCCGTCTGACCTGCCTGTGCCTGCAGTGCCCCTGGAGCTGGAACCCGTGTCTGGGGGAAGATGAAGATACAAAGAACAGCTTTATTAGAACCAAAGCTACAGTACAGCAAACAGCCATTTCAGAGCTTCAGCTTGAAAATGCCTTGGACCTTTTTGGCATCTAAAGTTATCCTCCTTAGTTTTGTTTCTTTGAATATATTTGTTTTCTACATATTTTTATTACTTAACTTACAGCTTTAATTTTCTCTTCAATGGACATAGAGTGTGTGTTATGCATGCGTGAGCTCACCAGTCTAGCCACCTGCAGGTTGGTGACGGTTGTTCCTGTGAGGACAGCCCCAGCTCTGGGTGCAGCAGCCACTGCAGGGAGCTGCGGACTGGGCTGAGGCACTGGGGCGGCCTGAACCTGTTGGGGCTGCTGGGTAACTGTTGTCTGCTGACTCTGAACCGTAGCTACAGCCGCCTGCTGCTGAGCCACTTTCGGCTTATGCATCTTCAGCAACACACACACACACACACACACACACACACACAGATACATATTACTACACTTAAGAATAACTAAATATTATTAAAATGTTAACTAACTTTATAAAGTTGTTTACTGACACAAGGTTAATGAAGAACAATTAAACACAAAGGCAAACGGAATCTATTAATCTCAAGAATAAATGACATGGTTAACAAGAACTTACCTGACCTGGAAAAGAAACACAACCTGATGTCTTAACCAATCTAAAACCTAAGCGAAGGTCAACAGGGCTGGGTGACAGATATTCTAAAATGATACACTGTGATAGTAATACAACTGTTTTTCAGTTGTGATATAATCAGTGGATGGATAATGAGCATTATGTTTATGATGTGCATACAAGTGGTATCTTCTGTTGCCAGCTGTCAGCCCAGGTTTTTCTTTCAATTCCATTTGCACTCTTTACTCAAGGCATCACAGCAGGTTTTTCCTCCTGGTCAGGAGCTCCAGTCTGATTAACATTTCCAAATAGTTATCATCAGTATTGTCAAGCCCTAAACTCACTCATTCCCCATTTCTCTCTGTGCTCTGAGGAAAACAAGGACATTTTGCACTGTGCCACAAGCACAATGTGGTGATAAGCTGAAATGAATGCTCATTTTAATGTGAGCTAAAAAGGAATGACGGGAAGTATGCCATCGGGAAACGGGGGGTGGGGGTGGGGTGGGAGTGGGTCTTTACTCTGAAGGTGCTCCAGCAAACAAAGCACCTGCTCAGCATTTCTCTGATAAAATCAGACTTCTATAGCCAAAAATGAAAATGGCTTCTAGACAGCCAGAAAATAAAACAGCATCAGCAAAAGTGGTCAAATTTTCAGCCCTAAGACTACGGAATGTGTGAGGGGGCAGGTGTGTGTACCTGCTGAGGTTTGTTCACTGCTTTGATCTGGGGAGAACTGGTCTGCTGCTGCTGCTGCTGCTGCCTGAAGAGCTGCAGCTGCGCAGGTGAGAGCTTTCCTTGAGACAACTGAATGTTTGCTGCAGTGTAGGTCACAGGAGAAAAAAAAAGGATAGTTAGATTTCACTTTGAATTTTAAAGGCCTCAATAAGTTCTCTGTGGTTGTGCATTATATAATTTTGCAAGCCAGAAACATTCGTACTGTTGGAGAGTCTTCTAAGTGCTTCGAAGAAAACCAATGAACATATTTTAAAGATGCACTGTGACTGTAAAGGTAACGATGCACAAGTTAACTTGTTAACATAACTTTTTACAACTGGACAGATTAAAAACAAGTGCTGATTAAAAACAAAGTATATGACGTATATGAGCCAACCCAGGTATTTGATGGTAGCTACAAGTAATACTGGGCTTCCGTGAGGAAAGAAGGCTGGAAATGATTACGCGAACACCATACATAGAACACTATTTACTATATTAATGTTACATGTGTTTATTGCTCTTAACACTATTGCCCAGTAGTAAACAGCTGTTAAGTATAATTTTCTAGTGCCTGCCCGTTGCACAGTAATGGATATTTATGTGTAGTACATACCTGGAGCTCCCAGTGCACGCGTCTGTGTCTGGACCTGAGGCAGGTTGGTGGACACCACGGCTGAGGCAGTCACTGGGGTAACAGCTCGAATGCCCTGGCTGGTGGCTATGGCAACAACTTCAGCAGGTGCAGTGGCAGCAGGTACGGCCCTCTGCTGAGTGTGGACCACCTGTGCTGTAGCATTGCCTGCAGCCTGAGACGACACAAACAAAATATCCTGAACAAACACACCATTGCAGTCAATACAGGAGTGTGCCTAATATATCACTGATTTCTTGCTAGGATGAAAATGTCTCCCTTCCCAAGGAGTTTACTTAGGGAATTCAAGGCACCTTAAAGCCTCAAATTTTAACACAAACCAGTGATTATGTACAGAATTATTACATCCTCACAAATGTACCTGGAGAAGCTATTCACACAGTTGCAGTATATAAATAATCCACAAAGATCTGTTACATCTGAAAATCGTATTGTGGACAAAAAGACAGAACTATTTCCTGACGTTTATTCAATTTCAGTAGTCAAAAATCAATGTAACTGGAGGGTAACCTTAATCCTGGTAAACCCCCAGGGCTTTTTTCTCTCTCTTTGTCGAACCTTGCAAAGAATATCAGCATACACACAGCCTTCAGTCAAGGTTTGACCCTTAGCACATAAGTCAGACTTTATTAAGTGTTTGTTTTGATAGTGAGCAGGGCTTACAGGCACAGCTCCAGCGATGACGGGCGAAGCCAGCCGTTTGTTGCCTTGAAACTGACTAGCAGGAACTCCAGCCACCGTGTTCACGATCACATTACCCCCAACTGTAGCTGCTGAGATAGACAGGGGAGAAAGCGAATCATAAGCACTGCATTACAGAAGAAACAAAACAAAAAAAAAACTAGAATGCTAGAAAGGTAAAATCATTTAAGCTGCATACACACATGATACACTGGATAATAATTAATGTTTTAGCATTGTAATGATGCCAAACTTTCAATTGGGCTCAGATGAGATGCAGCGCAAAAATGATATAATTCTACATCATTCTAATTATACTTTCAAAGAATAGTGTGATTGTGGAAGCAATAAAAAGTCATGCCTAAAGGGAATGTGGTTATATTTAGGTTAGGTGACCTATACCTGCTTGAATGCCTGTGCCAACAACAGCTGTCTTGATGGCTCCAGCCTGAAGGGGAATAAAAAGCAGCAGTTCACACTTGTTTGAGCAAGTAAAAGTACAACAAAAGGAAGTTAGATATGCAATGGTAATAAAGCCTGACCAGTACAGCAGTGTTGGGGACTGCAGCAGCTCCTTGCTGGTTGGCCTGAGGAACTACGGCTGCCTGTGGCACGGCGGCAGCAGCCTGTGGCTGGGTTTGCGGTTGGGCGGCAGCCCCTTGGGCCTGGGCAGCGCCGGCTGCCTGCTGCTGCTGTTGAGCTAACTGCTGAGCCCGCTGCTGCTCTGCTAGAGCCTGAGAGAGGAGGGAGAGGAAAGAGAATAACAGATGTCCTTTGGTGTTACTGACTTTGGGTTGTTGAACAGACCCTTCTGCAGAGTTGTTACACCAACAGGCATTTAGGGATAAATCGTCTCACCTTCTTCTCCTTAGCGATTCTCTCTGCTCTCTGAGATGCTACTTGGATTGGTGGGAGTGGCTTATCATAGCTGATTCCACTGTGTGGAAATACCAGAGAAACCCCACAGATTAGCAACAACATAGCACATAATTCCAATCTACATACAAATAATGTCAAGCACTAGGGGTATTTTACCTTTCAGCCAACACCGAAGCATGCTTTGGGTTCTTCTGGAATGGGTTCATTCCCAGTCTGAGGAAGAAAGACAATTATTAAAACAGCTTTTGTGGCATCTCAGAATCACATCCCACCAAAACTTCATGCTGGGTTTTGATCCGAACCAAAAATCTGAAACTGAATGATCCTGAAGTGAACAGTAAAGTACTGTTGAATTTAGAGAAATATTTCCAGGTCATGTTTGTAAACGAGAATTAGTTATCAAACAGTTTACCTGGATGAATAAAGGTTTAATAATAAAATAATAATAATAATGTCAAGTTGCAGCTCTTACAAAGGTTTGATGGGAGGACTCCTCTTGCTGGCAATGATCTTCATGAGCTCAAAGCGGTTGTTGTAGAGCTGTATCTGAGTAGCATTGTCATCCTGGGTGTAGATCTGACAAGTACGGAGAGGACGACTGTTCTTCGACTGCAACAGGAAACAAATACGAGTCAATGAGGATGATGCCGCAAATGGCTACTACAAGCATGCTAGTCAGAATAAAAGCTCATGGATGTGGTGGATATTTCTTCACCTTATATATGCTCTTGGTTTTCTTTTTGGGATTGGCTTCATATATCAACTGCATGAGAACACAAAGATCAGAACATAAATCACAACATAAAGTGACAAAGAAGTAATTATGGACCATTTGTACTGGCCCATTCAACAATAGAAAAGAGTTAAAAGCAGCTGGTATTTCCAAATGGTGTAAAATACATTTAAAACATACACATAATTGAGCTAAAAATCTCTCGCTCTCACCTTGCCCTCCTCACGGGGGATAATGACATTTTCATAGCGGCTGCGGCACTGCTTGGGCGAGCGATAGATCCGGCTGCAAGAACTCACCACATCACTGACCAGGTCCCAGTTTGGAGTGTGAGCAGGAGACACGATGGTCAGGTTCAGAGGAAGCTCAAGCAGTTGCTTCACAGCCTGCCAAACACCACGGAGAACGTTTTTACAGGCCAAGAAACTAATACAAATACTTTGTGAATGCAATGTTGCTGCTACACTGTATAATCTTTGTTTCTGAAAACAAGGTAATGCATTTTTATGGAGCATCACTGAGATATTAAATGGTGTAATGACCTATCTAGATGAAACCATACTTTCAATTGAACCCTTTTCTACAAAGTCAACCTGTTCTAAAATACCAAACATTATGGCTATTGGTATAAAGCCTGATTCAAAAACAGTAGATTTCACAGCAGTTGGTGATTTGAGCTTCAGGGATGAACAGAGAAACCACTTCACAATCCTCCTAAAATACTTGATTATATGCAGGACCAGAGAGGGGTAAACACCCACTTAGCTCTGCTGCTAATGGAGACAGTAAAAGAACATGTGTGTGTATGTATGTGCATTACTATGTTGTTCAGTACCTGCAATAGGGCCCAGTCCTCACTGATGAGCCATTCTGGGTTGTCCTGTCCAGCTTCCACAGCAGGTTTGACCAGTGAGGGCAGTGGCTTTGCAAAGGGAGCTTGATGCTTCAGAGAGAAATTCTTCTTCTGGTCCTTCCCTTCTCGCCGCACCTTTACCATGCTGGCCTTATCGAAGAGTGACCGAGGAGGTATGACTGCCTCGCCATGTCCCTTCTTCTTCTTACGTCCAGCTGCTAGAGAGGAAAAAGTGCCACGTTGCACTTAATATGCAAATGAGTCCTCTAACCAATGACAGCGTTTTTAATGTGTGCTGTGAGCATCTTAAGCAATCACAGTTCCATATGAATGATTCTGTGTGTCACAAATCAAGGTACTAATTAATTAAACAAAAAAAACCAAAAACAAAAACAAACAAAAAAACCCCACATTGTTTTGGGTAAAATAATGCAGGACCTTTAATTAAAACAATGCAATGCCTTTCAACATACAGTAAAGTATATCAGAATATCAATAAGAAGCAATATAATTGCAATACTGTTTAGTGTGATCATAAATCATTAGTTTGCCCAAGAGCTTGATCTGGAACTGATAATTAAGGAATTAAGTAATTAAGTTCCTCACCAGAAAGATCCATCTTGAGTCTCTTTTGCTCTTTGCGGACGTAGACGGGAGGTAACTTGGACTCAGGCATGGGAGTGGAGTCATACATCAGGCAGATCACAGAGTCAATGTAAATATCGTTATCGTCCTGAGGAGGTGTTGGTGGGGTCCATAACTAAATCACAGAAATGAGAAATACATTCAGTAAATGAACGCATACCTGAAGTGAGAGCTCCAAACATATTAAAAGCAGGTGGCATTTATTTCTGTATTCTGTATTTCCTTCATCTCCAACTTTATTATTTTATATAATTTGTTCTTACCGGCATAATTTCTGTCTGACCATCCTCATTCTCAAAGACATACTCCTAAAGGGCAGAAAACAGAAAACACTGGAAATAACTAATAAACCTTTCTACATTTAGAGCAAAATCAACAATAACGGTAGCAACAGAGACAGAAACAAAAACCTTATTAAGGAATTAAGGTTGCAAGATAAACATTTGAATGTTCAAAAGCTGAGAATATTGCTTGCAAAAACATGTACCATGTTGTAAGCATCCTCTCTGGTATATGTGAAGAGGTCTTCTTCTTCTTCTAAAATCATCCGCTCCTCCTGCTCAAGCTTCAGCTTCTGCTGCAGCTTCAGCTCCCAGCTTCTCTTGGCAGATTCAGTACGCTCCTGCAGCACAAAATTTTAATTTTTAACCCAAAGAGACATAAATGACCAAGCCAATCAAGACTGATACTTGGATCCCAAAACTTAACTAAACTGGTAATAATAATGATCTGTTAGGAATACCTCTCCTACCTTGGCACTTGTCTCATCTTCACTGGTGTGCAGGTACTCCAGGTAGTTCAGTGCATACCGCTCTATAGGAGTCAGCTGAGAAAGACACCAAAAAATCCCATTAAATTAAATAAACCTTTTAAATGCTAGAAGTGTGTCAACAAAACCAGCCTGATGGAATTCAGCAAAATGTAATTTGATTCAAAATGCCACTGACATTTGGCTGAAAAAAATATAGCTACAAAGAAACAGGAATCTGCCACAAAATTATAATTTCACTGCTTATCGAAAAAAAGCTTCTCCCAGTCACCTGCTCCATAACAGCTGTGAGCTCCTCTAGCTGGGAGTTCTCTTCCAACACCTCACTCTCATCTTCCACTTGCTCTTCTCCTTTCTCTATTGGTTCTTCTCCACTCTTTTCCTCTCTGTCCTCTTCCTGGTGCTCATCCTCTTTGTGAAGGGCGATGGTGTTGAGGGCTTGTATGTATGGTCTGGCCACATGTGGAGGGATGGATTCAGCTGGAGACGGATCCTGATGCAGAACCACAAACTCCTCCACTTTCTCCCCAGAGCCTGCCTCCACCTCAAACAGGTCATGAATGGTGCGCTGCAGAGAAGGGCAAGTGTTGAATGCAATATGTCAAAGTACAGCTGTATGATATTTACAATAATGCTATGAAAATGATGGCAGGTTACTTTAGAGTCCCAAGACTGCGGTTGTACTACCTGTGTGAGAAAGGCTAGTGTGTAATCTGTTCCTTGCGCTGCAACCTCTCTGATCAGGTCCTTGGTGCCGTTCTTTAGCAACTTCTCCTCTATAGAGTTTCCACTCTCCAGCCTGGGGAGAATCAACAAATATTATGAAATTTCAATTTGTCATTCAGCTGATTATTTACAAGCTACTTGCATTAACCAGCTGACCAATCACAGACCTTGCTCAGAGTTAAATGGTAGTGATAGACATTTGATAAAATGTAATAATTAAAATACAGGAAAACATTTGAATAAATGTGTTTTAGTTCCCTCAGAGTAGCTTTTCACTTACTTTTTATTCAACATAAACATTTAAATGAGATACAGACTTTTTGAATATTTGAACTATCCTTACTGAATATTCAAGATCATTGTGCATCTTTGCCATAGTATATTAAGTAGAGTAACTAAGATCCCACGCTATTTACACACCTGTAGATGTGGATGTCTTTGGACCGTCCAATCCGGTCGCACCACTCCTGTGTGCGAGCATCCATGCTGGGGTTAAGATCAGTGTCATAGAACACGATGGTATCTGCATCGAACACATGACCCACAGCGGAGCAACAGCGATTGGTCAGGATGGAGCAGAAGAACTGCCTGTTACGGTTAAACCTCTTTACTTGATCCTGAGGGGACAAGAGTTAAGAGAGAAAATGATTGCTGAGCTCACACGTCATTCACTAGTGCAATGCATTCACAATTTTTATACAAACATCTGGAAACAGTGGCAAAATGTCACTTTTTGGAAAACAGGAAAATGTTATGGACAGAAAGCAAAAGAACAGCTAGAATGTTTAGAAGATGCACCAGATCAAAACCCTGCCTTTAAGTACAAAGCAGCCTTTAAGTACAAAGCAGACACACCGTGCTAAAGCAGAGAGAATCAGAATCAAAAAAATTTTTGATGCTTATGTCATAACTCCACAAAACTGCAAGAGAACTCCATGAAATACACTCTTCTATATACACAAAGTGCTGGGTATTAATTCTACAGATAAATAACTTAATGCCAAGTAATTTACTAGTAACACAAATAGTGGTTTGGAGTTCTCTATTGCTTTTCGTAATAGAGAGCAGTAGTAGCCAAGTATGAATGCCACGCCCTGTAAGTAGTCCTGTGTCAGCATCTCTTAAGGCCCTGGCTGAAACTGTATCCAGCAGGGAGGGAAGAGAGCTCTGTGTTTTACCCCTGAAAGCAAAGCCCAGACACCCAGACAGGCTCAGAAGGGCCAGGAGTTGGACAGGGAAATAAGAGCAAAGCAAGGTCATGGAAAACAAAACAGTGTAACAAAGTGCAAAAAAAAAAATATATATATACACTGAAGTATATACTAAGTACTTAATAATTATTATAAAGCAATATATTGCGTGTGCTCTGCTTAACTGAGTGAGAATAGTATTCCCCCAAACATACTGACAAAATGTTTTATAGATAAACTCATTGTTTCCTGTTTCTCCTATTGCGTTGTTTGCTGTAGTTTATCTTAAACTGTAATTTAGAAAGATAAACATATATACTGCACTAAGCAAAAGGCTTTGTTATTTATATTTTATTTTGAATCACCTTGTTGGTGCAAATCTATTATTTTCTGCCAATCAAAGAGTGTCTTATCTTTTGACATACTGAGTAAATGAAACGTAAGACATTGGATCAAATGTTTATAGACCTAAGGTGCCTAGATAAATGTGTTCCAAACACTAAGCATTCATCAACACCATATACTGATCACCAGCCTGATCATCTGTACCTGTTTCTTCACAGGTTCAGGCCTTAAGTTAGATGTACTTTACAGAGCTGAACATCCTTGCCCGAACCCGACGGGACCTGTTGGGACCCGATGGGTTTGGTCAGGTTCAGGCTTAATTTTTATCATTTTACACGGGCTCGGGCCGGGCTCAGACTTGCGCGGTAAATGAGTGGTCAGGTGATGCATTTGGATCAGCGCGAGAAAGATGCGAAAATGGATATGTTTTGGTTGCATCCCGACCACTAGCAGCAGCGAAAAAGTGTTCAGTGCTGGACGCACCATCAGTGAGCGCAGGACCGCGCTGAAGCCATCTACAGTGGATTCAATAATTTTCTTCCACAAAGACATGTAGCCTAATCTTGGTGAGTGAAGGTTTTAACTAAATGATAACTAAATATTAACTGAGTCTTAAATGCATAATGCTGACATGTTATTCTTTTATTAAGTTTCAGCGGCTGCTCCGTCTCGTTGAGGCCGGATTGTGGAGAGAAGTGGCAAAGCAAATCCCGCAGAGCCTTTATCTAAATTTCATTATTGCCAAATACCCATGTTATTTTAGAATTCATCTTAATTTAATTTGCTAAGACAGACTCATTTTTATTGCCGTGTTGACCTATTTGGCTATGTGTATGCCCGGGCCTATTTAGAGCGCTGAGATGCTACGATGTTAACAGAGGACTTATTTTATTTCTTTGTTCCAACTTCCAAGTGGACTATAGCCTACGTTAGTCATAAATAAATTATGTTGAAAATGTATCAATGACTCATTCTTGACAAAAGGCAAAAGAGCTGTGTGCGTATTCACATTTGAGTAATGTCGGGCTGTAAACGGGTTCGGGCTTTTAAAAAGCTGTCAATCAAAATGTACCTGTTGGACTCGGGCCAAATTCTGTTGGGTTCGGGGTTTGTCAGGCCTAACTTTTAAGGCCCGATTACAGCTCTAGTACTTTATGCTTAAATGATTCATACATAGGTCACTGTGTGGCTTTACCATAAAAAAAGTTCCTCTGAAACTGTTCCAAGACTACATTAAAATTACAAAAAGGCTGACAGGTGGTTCAAAACTTTTGCACTATTCTGTACATAGTATAAAAGACAAAATAATAAAGACAGAAAATAACACCTCCAGTAACTCTTTACAAACTATATTTGTTTACTTAAAGACAGAAAGTAAGGTCATCTACTTTGTCTTATCTATCATAATTGTGTATTAAATTTTGCAATGTGAAACCAGGAGAAAAGCTTTGCAATGTGACATGTACAAAGTGAGAACATAAAACTGAAGTGTCTTTTCAAAAGGGCTTCTGAGTACCTGTCGTTCCTCAAAGGAGAAACTCTCATCCAGGCGTACGTAGGTAAGATGCCGATGGTCCAAAAAGGCCTCAAGAATATCTAGCATGCGTGTCATCTGAGTGAATATGAGAACTCTCCTGTTCTCTGCCTTCAGCTTGTGGAGCAAGATAGACAACGCCTCCAGCTTACCTACAGATACAGATACACGTCAATACACTTATCCAACACAGACAAGACTACAAGTTAAAAATTCTTAAACTTAATGACCAAAGTGAATTGAAAAAATAAGTTACAGAAAAAAAAATATATATATTCTTGTAGAACAACACCAACCAGAGTCCATCTCCAGCAGGTGTTTATCAGGGAGCTCAAAGAGTGAGGGTTGGGCCAGCCTGCGGATCTCCCGATTATAAGGGGTGGAAACTTCCTGCAGTTGACCCACAAATGCCTTCTGTTTCAGGCTGAAGGAGGCTGGGGGATTGGATGCATAAAGTTGAGGTGTCGGTGCTACAGCAGCAGGAAGGACACAGGACAACCTGAAACAAGTAGAGGAAGAAGTCAGACAGAACTCAAAGAATACATGTGTCATCGACTGGTCGGCTCATTGGGCACCAGTTGATGAGTCGAGTGGACAGAGCCTGAAATAAAACAGCAGTAAAAAAACAACAGGCAGGAGGAGAGGCATGCATGCGCACACACACACACACACACACACACACACACACACACACACACACACACACACACACACACACACAC
>JBBPCX010000016.1:441277-476065 GCA_037974365.1 Hydrocynus forskahlii
ACACACACACACACACACACACACACACACACACACACACACACACACACACACACACACACACACAGAGTACTGTGCAAAAGACTTCAGCCATCCCCCATCTCTTTATATTTTACTTTATATCAACTTGTCTTCTATTTTGCATATTGCGTAGACTGAATAGAAGAAACGGAAACAAATGTTTTACAGTGACAGCCTGCAAAGTGCCTAAAGATACAAAAAGCGTAGACAATGGTGTACCAGCCACTAAGCACCACCAGTTTACCAATCATTGCTTGATCATCTGGAATCATCTGCACCTGTAACTCTTAGGATACAGGGACTGGATTAAGAATGAGAGCCTTTGAAAGTCCTTGCAGAACTATTCAACTAAGAAATAAAAAAAAGTCCAGCTCTTTAGAAATAAAATATGAAGGAATAGGGGTGACTTGCACAGTACACTATATGTTAATAAAGAATAAAAGGTGCACACCTCTTGTTTAGACTGTCCCCTGCCTGCAACCTGTCTGCACATGACAGTAGAGCAGACCGAAGCGGCTCAACTGTGGAAACATGGCCCCCCTGAGCCTGCAGACAAGTAGCCCTGCCTCCCCAGGCCCAGGCCGAACGTTTAGGAGTGAGTGGAGAAGCAGCAGAATGTCCCTCAGTCACAGAGCAGGCCTCAAGCAGGTCCATCCCGTACAGAACAGAGCGGCTAATGCGCCGTTCATTTACATTAAACAGGCGAGCCAGGCGTTCCTTCAGCTGCCGACTCTTCTCCTCGCCCGACTCCTGAATTGAAACAATCCAGTGAAATCCTTCAAAAGATTCACTCACTAAACACTCAACAGGCTGTGATTGGTTATTTTTATCCAATACCCCATTAATTCAAAACACTCATTACTCGCTCTCTGGAAAGAAACATACAGTTGGTCAGTGCTTTTAAGCACCGACAATGTCTACAATATGCTCTGTAATATACTCTAATGTAACGTGGTGTAATTTATCACAATAAACACTGTCAAACTGCTCAGCTGTCCATGGTGTGAGCCCATGGTACACAGATGTGTGGGACAGAAAAACACTGGAGTACTCCTTCAAAACAGAAAGGCTGCGGTACACAAACAAGGACAGACCATTTATAGCCTTTATAATGCAAAGAACATTCCTTGAAAAAGATGAAATTGAAACAATTAGGGACTTATCTTGAAGAAAAAAGAAGAAAAAAAAAAAATGTACTTCACTTACTTGTGGTGTGGTGTTGGTGGAGGGCTTGGTGTTGGTCCCTGCATCAGTGGCGGCATTGGTCGTTACCACTGCAGCAGTCGTCACACCAGCTGCTTCACAGGGAGAAGCGTGAACATGCGAGTCAGTAGCAGCTAACAGGATCTTAAATCTCACAAATCTTGACAATGATTAGACTAGAATATGTTTCTTTGAGAAATTCACAATCTTCACAACACATCATGAAATCCCAAATATCACAACTGATTAATTTATTTTGGTATAATCGAGAATGACTTTTAAATTGAATACAAACCCAAAAGGACAACCAATTATACAGTAGTGCAATGTACAGTCGTGAAAAAATTAGGACACCCCATTAAATATTCAGCTCTTTATTAAGAAATGTTCACATATCGGCATCCATTTTTTACAGAAATTATCTCTGGAAAAGAAAGTCATTTAATTGCAATAACAAGAAAAGTTGACCTTGTTTAACTCATTAAACAAAATATATCAACAAAAACAAGTATCCTAACAGTGGAAAAAGTCAGGACACCCTACCCCCCAATAGCTGGTGTTACCCCACCTTGCCTGAAAGAACTGCAGTGAGACCTTTGAGGGGTTTCTTGCACGTACAGCCTGTTTCAAGACACCCACCAGCACCTCTATGTGATTAAGATCTGGGCTTTCCAGGACTTTCCATTTCTTAGTTTTCAGCCAGTCCTCAGTGGATTTACTGGCATGTTTTGGGTCACTGGCATGTTGCAGGGTCCAATTCCGCTTCAGCTTTACTTTTCTTACAGATGGTCACACATGTTCCTCAAGCACCCTCTGATACATGGTAGAATTCATGGTGGATTCTATGATGGTGATCTGGCCAGATCCTGCTGCAGCACTTCCACCTTCAGGCTCCACAGCTGGTATGTGGTTCTTTTCCTTTAATGCTGTATTTGGTTTATGCCAAACATGTCCTCTGTTCTGGTGTCCAAATAATTACATTTTAGACTAATCAGTCCAAAGAAAATAATTCCTGTCTCTGTTTTCTCTGGCAAACGAAGTGAAAGTGAAAGTGATCATTCGGTCATACGTGAACACACCACAGCACACATTGTGAACAGTGTGTGGGGACGGTATCTTGCTCAGGGTACCTCAGAGGTGCCTAGCAGTCGTGGGAATCGAACCCATGACTTCCATGACTTCCAGGCCGAACGCTCTAACCACTAGGCTTCCATCTGCCCATTTAATCTAACCTTCTCTTAGAGAGCAAAGGTTTCCTCCTTGCACACCTCCCATGCAAGTCAAACTTGTTAAAGGGCACTCCTCTACGATCAGAAAGAGACTGCACATCAACAGTAGCAAGAGCCTGCTTTAGGTCCAGTGATGATGACATTTCAGCAGCTTGTGGTCTGCCCTCGGGGTGAACTTGTTTGGACAGTCAAACCTGGGCATGTTGGCAATTGTTTGAAAGTCTTCCACATGTAGACAATTTTCTGGACAGCTGAATGTCTGATTTCAAATGCTTGAGATTTTTTAAATCCACTTACTAGACTCTTTTGACCTCACCATGGTGTTTACGCTCACTTCAACAGTCAGGAGCACACTAAACTAAATGTCTGAGGGTTAAATAGGGCAAGTCTGTATAATGATGTTCATATCATGCGCACCTGATGTGACACACCTTTGTGTGATGTGAGCCATTTTAAGTGGGAATAAATGTTTTTTTTTTTTTACCAGAAACTGCATTTTTGTAGAATTACATTTTACAGAAGACACTGAAAAGTCTTTTCTGCAGTTTTAATTGTTTAGTTATTGTACTTGAATATCCCAGTATTGTTACAATTGAGATTAAATATCTATATGTCCAAGAATGTTATAAGAACATTTCATAGGGTGTCCAGCCTTTTACAAAAAGTAAATAAACTACTAAATATCATTATAATGGATTACTTTATAATGGATTTATACTTTATAACATTATTAAACATAATAGGGCTTTTAGGTCCCTCAGATCACAATAAGGAAACTCACCCTGGGGTGGTGTAGATGTGGCAGGAGGGATGGGGGTTTGAAGGCCTGTAGAGTTTTGCACAGGCAAAGCCTGAGGCACTGCCTGCATTACCATGGACCCTGGCTGTCTGATGATGGGCTGCCCTGGGGCTGACACGATCTGGAGAATATTACCTAAAAAGCGGTGGAAGAACAGTAAGTGAAGACAAATACTGGCGAGCAGTCTGACAGTCATGGATGTTTTATACAGAAAGACAAATAGGAAAACAAGAAATGCAGCAATGTGAACAATAAATGAAATCAAAATAATCCAAGTTAGTTATTCATTTTTTTAAATTAAACTAATGGCAAAAAGTGGTGTTAATTTGGTGTTTTCATAACCAAATTAACACTGAACATTACAGTACAAAGTTAATAAGCACACATACCTATGCTAGCAAGTCAGATGATTTATGTAGCTTCTTAGCTTTCACTCCCCCCTGGTGGCGGCCGCCCGCGGGCCCGTGCCCAAAAACCCATTTTTAAACTGTGATGGGTGTGTTTCTCCGTCAGTTCCTCTGCTCTAACCAATAGCTAAGCTTCTAAGCTTTCGAATGAGACCACCTGCAAGTCTGTAGGATGTTCCTAGCCGTTGTTATTCAATGAGCGAACAATTGGTTTATTACACTCCACTGCAAGTGTTTTTATTGCTGGCTGGCTGTTATAAGATTGCGTTTGAGTCGGTTTGGAGATGTTTGCGTGAGTTTTGAACGAGTGTTGGTGGCTTATAATGAGGGGCTGAATTGAATGGTGCTGGTGCGACTGGGAGTCGGTTCGTGCGACTCTCTGGACTGAGAGCCATGGAGAGAATGAATGAAAAGCGGTGTTCGGCGGTTTATTGATTTATAATGCTATTATGAAAAATAAGGATTTCTAATTCAAGATGGCGGCTCAGATGGCACTACTTGCACTAAAACACTTATTATAAACCCATTTTTTATTCTTTTGAACTGAAATTTTGAATGTAAGTGGACAGTACCAGGGGCTATTTATTTCCAGTGTCTGAATGCCTACATTTTGGACAGGGAAAATAAGAATGGCTGAATTCACACAATTTTTTTCCCACATGAATACATAAACTCCGGTTTTCCATCCTGTTTTTCTGTTTGCAATAATTTTACATATTTTACTTCTCTGACACATGACACTTCATAGTCTTAGCTTTGAAATGAGTCTGCAAACAGTAATAACATTTTATGACGGAACTTTGAGTTTTATAAAGTTGTGATGCCGAATCCAAGATGGCTGCCAAAATAGGGGGGTGAAAGCTTTTAACAGATTACTATTAATCAATGTAAATTAACAAATGTTTTGAAAACTCAAATAGCAATTTTGTTTAAAATGCCTGTTCTGAGCATTGACTGCACTTTACTGAAGGTACCTTGCAGCTGAAGGGGCTGGCCGGTGGTGAGCTGATGCAGCTGGCTGGGGGACAAAGTGAATTTGTTGCCCTGGAACTGCAGTGTAACTGGCGTCTCAGGCTGGGGAATCCGAGCTCCGGATGAAGATGCTAACCGAGCCACCTTCACCATATCTCCACCTTCAGGAAAAATGTCAGACTGGAGATAAGTGAACTTCTTAGCAAAGTACAAGAGAAAAAATACAGGGACGTTAGTTCTGACGTGAGGAAGCAATCAGAGCATGCATATTCAGTGTGGGTTAAACAGGTAGTGCCCAAATCGAGAAGGAAGTTCTTAAGCACTAAAAGCCTAGAGTAGCAGTTACCCAACTTTTGGACACAAATGTGAATTCATCAAACAAAATATGAGCTGTCACTAGAAGAACCGTTCTTTTCCATTTGAGTTATTACCATACTCACAAATGATTTCCAAGGTACTCATTTCTACACATGAAGTTACATTGTGATGCATAAACATCTGGAATACTAAATTTGTTCAGGTTCAAACATGCAACTGCAGGATCATCTTCAGATCCTAAGTGACTTTATACTTTATATGTAACTACCCACCGGTGTACACACACTCATACACAACCACCCACATATATATACACTAGCATATAAGGGGAATAACAGCCAATAATTTTAAATCTTTTCATTTTTATGCTGTATATGGTTCCATTTGTTTCTTCTTTTAAGCATCCCTCCTCAGTCAATACTATATAGACCCAATCCAAATTTTCAAACAGCCATATGATAATAAAGCCTAGAGGACAGTGTCTGTCACTGGAATGGATCATGGTTTGGTAACCGCGAACCTCTTAGGAGATATAGGCGGGTGAAACAAGCCTGAAAGAAACACCTTTGGTTAAAAATGCAACAAAGTCTCATCAGATTTGTCTGAGAATTTAAAACAGCCAGGAAATTGAATTTTAAAGAGCTGAGGAGGACGAAAAAAAAAAAAATTAAAATAAAAGAAACGTACAGTGTGTAGGGACTCATGCTCACATGCTTGGTGCACTAAACCTCCCAAAAACTGGAAGAAAACCAGGATCAAATACAACTGAAACATTTGAAAGCAAAACTACATGGGGCAGGATCCTTGAGCTGAGCTGGATAAAGAAAAGGATTAGTGTGTGAACAGAAGAACTGGCACTGAGGGAGGAAACTTAAATGAAAAAAACCCAAAATGGTTAAATCAAAAAGAAAATGGGAGCTGTGTAGAGAGCACAGAGGGATACCATGCAGCTGACATTCAGTGAGATAAGAGACTAAAGCTGGGATACTGTCGAGATGGGCTCAGTTTGTTATATGTTCGTTCAAATAACTTGGAAGATGAGCTAACATCAACCAGGGAAAGAGTACTGAAAATTGATGAGTAGTGATCAAACGAAGAAAAATGAATCACTATGTATCTCACCTGAATTTCTGAATTATGACCGAATTCACTATGTGGAAATACTGCTAAACTACCTGCCCAATCACCAGAGACTTTGTCGGGTTCTGTCACTCAGCATGGACAAGAACTGCCTGCTCTGACATGAGTTATCTTTGTCTGACATGTGAAAAATGGAAACAGCCAATATAGTGCTTGAACAAAAACACACTTGTGTGAAACAACAGATCGTTTTTGTTTCAAATATTTAGATGCCAACTGAATTTTACAACTGGATTACTGATTCAGTCCATTTAAACAAAATGTTTTATCACATAACCAGGGAAATGGGTTCTGTGTACCATTCAAATTCCAAACTAATCATTCAGTTGATTAACTGAGAACATAAATCTTACTCAAATAAAACTATGTATAAAAGATTGTAAAATGTGTAGGGCTGTTGTGTGTATAGCTGATCGCCTATATAACAAAAATCAAATCCTCTCTTTTTTCATTACCGTACAGAACTTTTGTGTTACAGTACTTAAACATTACACTACTCAAAATGCCCATCCCACATTTCAGTTACTTGTCCGGTCAACACAAAAACATTTTCACTCCTGCATCCCCCAAATCCCTTACAGTAGTCTCACATCTTTTTTCCTGGTGTTTCGAGACTGTGCTTGGGCGTGTGACAGGAAAGGTGGATGAGGAACAGTCGGTAAAGGAGGGGAGTGGAGGGGGCGGGGGGCCACTTACTAGGCAAGCGAGCCTGGGCCTGAGGGCTGAGGACCAGCCTCTGAGAGAGCAGGCTTGGCTGCAGGGGTTGGGTGGCTGTGGGATGGGGGGCAACAGTAGACCTTGGGGACACAGTACCCACCCCTGCCACAGCCAAAGCAAGACTGGTAGAAGTTGGGGAAGAGGAAATGGCTGCAACAGGGAGTCTTGATACGCTGGTGGCTGTTTGGACTAGGGGAAAGAGGAAGAGTTGGTTGATGATCCACTGGCTGCAAATGGACAGCATTCAAGGTAAAAAAAAAAATTGAGCCACAGAAAAACATTTGGCTGTAAATCTTTTTCATGCACAAATGTTACTGCTGAGATGCTAATCCTAAAGAACCCAGTTGTGCAGCTGTCTAATGGAGGGATAAAAATCCGGGTTTAATAAATCTGCATTCAAACTTTAAAATATAGAGAAGATTGAGAAGTTGTCTTGCTGGCATGAATCACTCCAGACAAATGAGACATAAATGTGCATGAAAGTACTGAAATTAGGGAGGTAACACTATGTGCCTCAGAACATCCTGCAAACAAACAAATGATGGAACACGCCACATTCTAAAACAATAGGAAAAAGACAACCACATAAGAAACAATGTGAACTTAAAGCAAACAGATTCCTTTGTTGACTACTAAACAAACAATCCCAAATTGATATTTTTTACTGCCAGTTTATGTTCCTACACACAAGCGCATCAACAGATATTTTAATTAACTGATTAACTGTAATCCATGAGCAACTGCCTCCAGTTCATTTAATTTATTAGTATATTACTGGCTAACAGCTTTTGCACTATTCACTTTGGAAATACAAATCATTATTTTAAGCTAATATGAATACATGCATAAGTGCAAATAAAGTCTGCATAAGCTTTCCTTATGGGTGCAGTGGTGTGTGTGCATATGTAAAAAAGATAAATTCTTACCTTGAGTAGATGAAGTGGTAGTAACGGGTGACTTGCCCCTGGGCTGGGTGCTCTGAGCAGAAACAGCAGTGGGGGCAGTAGTAGTTGCAGGAGCAGTAGTGGTTGTAGCATTAGAGCGCTGGGCTGGAGAACTGCTTGCCAGGGGCAACAGACGTCCCTCTGGTTTAGTTCCATACTGGACTGGCTGGAAGAGTCTGAAACAGCAAGCAACATCTCTGTTGTTTGATGAATTAACTAATTAAATTAGGCCATCAGTCAGAGATCCCTTTGTGCAACAATGTTTTAATAATTTAATTTTGTTTTAATCATTGTAAAACAGTAATCCTTGTAGGCCTAAGCATATGACGGGCTGTATCCTTAGTAACCTATTTAGTTCTAGAGAAGAATATAAAATGCTGCAATGCAAAAGATGTAATAAAGCAGTAGCTGGTGGATTCTGTTTTATTACCTCATTGGTTTGATCTTGCATGATCTGGGCCTCGGCGGAGGGTCAGGAGCACTGTGGATTTCCTCAATAAGCTGTTGGGTCAGCCTAAGTTTGGGTAGAACCTCAGTGGTTTCATAGTGGGTCAGTCTGCCCTCATTAGTAATCAGGTCAAACAGGGACAAGTCCACTGTCTGGAGAGATAAAAAAAAAAAAAAGACTTTGTACAAAAAGATGCCTATACATTTTGTCTACAAAAAGTGCATTTTGATCTTGTATCATACCTTCCACTGTTCCTGTTGCAGGGCTGTAAGCAGCAGCGATGGGATGTTGTACTGTAGGGGCTGGCAGGTATAGGAGGTGGCTGTGTCTCTGGTCTGGATGAGGTCTGGGTGGTTACAGATCCTCTGCAGCTGCATAAGGACCTGCAGCACACTCACAAAATGCCCTGTCTTCAGAGCCTCCTGAGCACTGCAAGGGAGGTAAAAATCAGATCAGATCAACTAGAAGCAGTGCCTAAAGAAACAGAAATAAGCAGTTCTCAATCCAACACTAAACGATGTAGATAAAGTACCAATCGTCTCAAGTATTTCACTAATATTGCACTACATATTGAGCATATTACTGTGAAATGTCCAGCTATTTACATATACATATGTAAATATACATACACAAACACATGCATATACATATTATATATACAGTAATACATCCCCGCTTAATCGCGGTTCGGCAGTCACGGCTTCAGTCCATCGCGGATTTTCTAACCTTCCGCCTCCGAGTACAGCTGATTGTGATGTCTTGGCTGCGTCCACCACGACCCCTCATCCTCGTGCTGAGTTGTTAATGTTTGGGCGAGGTGGTTACTAATGCAATCAGACACCTGAACAGAATGAGCCTCCACTGCTCAGCACCACCCCAAACAAACATCCAGCACGAGGACGAGGGGGCGTGGCGGACGAGGCCTGGACGTCACAGTCACCTGTACTCAGAGGTGGGAGGTTTGAAAGTAGCCAATCTGAGAACGATATTTATTTCTCCTTGCTGCTGATTGGCCGCTGCCCTGTGACACTGCAGTCCAGAATTTTCCCCATGGAGTGCTTAAGCGTTCTCGTGTTTTTCGTTTTGTTGTTCTTAAAGCCCTGTATTTTTATTACTGTAAATTTATTTCTTATTGTATTTACCCTGCTTATCCTAAAGAAAACAACAGTGCATGCCAAAGAAAACACCTGTGCATGAACTACAGTATAGTCTATACAGGGGTGACATTGACATTTTACATTCTAGCACTGTGAGAGTTCAGGGTTTACCTTTACATTTTCTTTAAGGCTAATGAGTTTAAAATGAAATGTTTTGGGAGCATATTTGGGGGCATATTCAGGTACGTGGGTGCTCTTGGAATGTAACTGTGTGTGTGTGTGTGTGTGTGTGTGTATATTACTCAAACACACACACACACGTATATACACATACATATATACACACGTGTGCGTGTATGTGTTGTATAGACACATGGCAGTGAACCTTTCATTGTATTTGTTCAAAGACATAACCGTTTCCTTTGTCAAAGAAACACCTACAAAACTCATCAGGATCATCTGTCACTGGTCAAGGTGTCTGCAGCACACAAACATAAGATTTGCAAATTGCAGATCTCTGTAGCAGCAGTAATGAAAATGGTAATACTGCAGTAACACCATCAGAACACACATTCACCAAAGCAAATGGTGTGGTAGAGCAAGGACTGGTCCTGCGTTAAAGGAAAACGACTCTGCAGACAGTCCCCAGGACTGGGACTCGTGACTAAAGTCCTAAGCATCAGTCATTAATGAAACATTTGCTGTAAACACTCCTGGTGGTCTCTGAAAATGACTGCCAATGCACTGGAAAGAGAACAATTGGAATCAAATTTTTGGCTCCACAAACCTTGGCTGTGTGAGGATGTCCTCATACATATTCTTCTGCCTGGAAGACAGACGGCACTTCAGGATGTGCTCGTACTTTTTAGGTAACTGCTTCTCCACGTCTCTTTTAGAGCGACGCAAGATGAAGGGCTGAATCATCTAGACAGCAAGAGAGAGAGAAAAGACTATTGGTTTGCTGGAAATGATCCCATACTCACTATTCTCCACAACGAAAATTCAGAAGTGGTATACAGAGCATAATTTGTGAAAGCTACACAAGCTTATTCAAAGTATTCAATGACCACTGGAGTACATTAAAGACCAGTACTTGTTGCACCACTTTTTGGAAGTTCCCCAGATATTCTGTTTCTGGATCACTAAAAACTTCTCACTCCCAAAATAACCCATGTTTAAAATAAACTATAAACTATAAACTATTGACATTTACAGCATTTAGCAGACACTTTTATCCAAAGCGACTTCCATTCCCAAACTACAGGGGACAGTATCCCTGGAGCAACTTGGGATTAAGGGTCTTGCTCAGGAACCCAGTGATGGTATGCTGAGGGTAGGATTCGAATCCATGACATCTTGGTCCAGAGACAAGTATCCTACCCACTTGGCCACCACCACCCCTATTCCAGAACTCCCCTATATAGTTCACCTACTTTTGGGAAATGATGAAATGTAATGCACCTGTGTGTACACCTACCCTATGCAGTCTGATGACCAGTTTGTGACAGTAGTCCTGGTTCTGATCCGTGACCGGTTTCACAGGAAAGTCGAGGTATGAGCGTGTGATTCCAGGCAGGAGAAAATGAATCATAGTCCACAGCTCTCTCAGAGTGTTCTGCAGAGGGTTGTTGATCAGCAAGACCCTCTGCTGACTGTTGAAACAAAAATTGAGTGTTCATTTAATAAACAAAAGAGATTTTAGCCATTTGCTACAATCAAACAATGAGTGAGACAGGGAGAAAGACGGCCAACAAATGAGAGGAAAGATCTGCACACCTCTTGATGGTGAAAATGGTTTCCCAATGTTTTTCAGTCATGTTTTTGATTAGCTGCACCTCGTCCAGCACCAGGTGCTTCCATCGCCTTCTTAGGAAATATGCTTGGTCTTTCAGCAGCAGCTTATACGATGTAACACACACATGGAAACTGTTGGGCTCATTCCACCACTGCAAAAAGTCAACAAAAGAAAGAAGTATAACATATGATACAAACAACAGGGGATAAGTAATTAGAAAGAGGACAGAAAGGCATAATTTGTGAATCTAACAAAGGTCATTTTCAAAGTAGCAGTTAAGTTTGTCAATATATGCTGTTT
The DNA here is from genome assembly GCA_037974365.1 of Hydrocynus forskahlii. Classification (NCBI taxonomy): domain Eukaryota; kingdom Metazoa; phylum Chordata; class Actinopteri; order Characiformes; family Alestidae; genus Hydrocynus; species Hydrocynus forskahlii. The sequence continues at coordinate 452,668 of JBBPCX010000016.1, forward strand.
TCACATAGTTACTAAAGGTGCCATACTTTACGCTTGTATCTGCGTTCTCTCTTGCTGCCCAGATAAAGGAGGATTTTCAGGCCAGGACACCAGCGCTTGAACTCCATCTCCCAGTTCAGCAGTTTGCAAGTTCTCACCACCACAAGATGAGGTCCCCAGACACCTGAAACGATGAGGTATACACCATCAGACATCAGTGTTTCCTCCATTTCCTGGTGCAGTACTACCCACTCTGAAAGGTGTATATCTAGTTCATACTGTACTGTTAAGATCGTTGCATTGTCTATTTATAGCATTGTTTCTGTCGTAACTTGCACCTTGTAGAATGTTGCTATATGTTGCAGTGTGGACTGTGGAGAAACGGCTTAACACAGCGGCTGATGACAAAAAAGTAACCGTGAACCTTGAAAACTGCTCTCAGGAAAAGGGAAGGAAAACACTAAGCTTTAAAGAAAAGACTGAGTAATCGGATAAAATGTAATTTCAACACTACATCAACACTACTAGCTCTGGTTTTCTTTCCTGGGCCCATAGATTAATTACTCTGCAGAATTCAGATTAGAGTGAAGAGAGAACCTCTACAGTTAAGTAATTACCACCACACCTACTTTAATGTGCACCGTCAGTGTAAAACAAACCTTCATGGCAGGCCAGGTGTGCAAAATAAGCCACAGTCTGGATGGTCTTGCCCAGGCCAGTCTCGTCTGCCAGGATACCGTTGAGGTGTTTGCGGTGTAGGTTGGCCAGCCACTCCACACCAACCACCTGATAGTCCCTTAGAGAGCCATGAAGCAGAGAGGGCACCGGGAGCCGAGTCTAGAGAGACAGGGATCATAGGTGGAAAATGGAAAGGAAAATTAGAAGAGAACAGAAGACTGACAAAACTGCTACGAAATCAATCATGACGAAAATGACAAATGTGCCTTTGAAAAGCAGCCCATTTTACTTTTACATATGTATTTTTAAAAAAATAGTATGGATGCAATAAAACAGGAACTTTGGGCTGCTGATGCAATTTGATGTTTTTCATGTATATCAGTCAGGACATTTTGTTTCACTGTGTTTTGTGTATACGGCTCAAAGGATAAACAGATATGTACACGCACTCATGGATTAAACAAAAAAAAAAATCATCTGACTGAAATTTTAATCAATTTATTTTTTTAAAACCAAATTCTCTCTGTCGCGGGCCCATACCACCTCGACCATGCATCAAATTGTCAATGCTGTGTTGTCCATTATCCCCTAAGCCCGTAGTTACTACACAAAAGCACACAACTGCCATTTTCATCTTTCTGCACCATGAAGTAAATGGCTTGCCATTACTGCCCATTTCATTTAGCCAAACCCATCACCACTTATTCTTTACAGTTTTGTCGATGTCTGACACATCTGTGCCTTCCTTTAACAGAAGCGCATCCACGCTGGCAAAATCGAAAGCAAATTGCCACGTGCGAGTGATGCAAATCGAAGGGCCTATTTCCTGTAAAATATGGCTTTACGGACTATTCATATAGCCACGTTTACAAATAGCCTAAACTCATTTTAAAGCAGACTGAATCCTGCAGACTGCTGCTTATAAAGAGTGATGCTCCAATCTACTTTAGGCACACATTTAGGCTATAACTGTGCATTTTCAACATCCAAGATCCCGACCCAAAATACAGGAAATTTAGAGCAGCTTCCCATTGCCATTCCTCTGTTAACAGCAAGAAAACGTACTCCAAAACTGCTGTTATGTATTAGCGAATCAGACACTTTATGACACACCACTGCTATCCAATAATAAACAGTTTCTATTCCGATTGTGGAGAAGACACTCCCCCAAAGATTTGCTGCAGGAGGACAACACTCGATGTGGGATGTCAGTCACGACACAGGTCCGGCAGAATGGAGCTCAAAGGATGTTTGATGCCCATTTTGAACCATACATGTACGATGTATGGTTCTGTAACAAATAAAGGAAGAAATTAATACTGTGCTTATGTTAAACAGATGCTAGATGGGCTAAATGCTCAGTGTAAATCTAGAACAATAAACTGTAATTATTCAATAGGTTCAGGACTCGTTAGTTTTGTTCATCTGAACACAATCCTCAAATAACAGCAAAGGGCCTGAATATACAGCACAGCAATGAATAGTTAGCCCCTTTACTTTCTCTTTAACGGTCTACCATTATTAGCAGTGTATAGGTTAATCTAGTGTCTTTCTGAAAATAAACAGAAATAGCACAACAACGCCATATGAACTAGGTACTTACAATCGGTAATGACGCTAACACATACAGTAAAGAGCTGATACAACACTGTCAGAGGATCTAAAGTGAACAGGGTAAGTTGGAACATAACTACAAGCTCCCAAGCACGCTGTTTCCCCATGTCTCTCTCTCTGTATCTCTCTCTCGTACCCATTGTCCTTTGTGCGCACCAGTGCTCTCTTTACACTACGGGTGCCCCCCTGCCCCCCATTTTTTACCTTCAGCTCTGCGTCAATCTCATTATTAACCTTTAGTGCACTCAGTTGACGGAAATCCGTCATAGCGATGGAAAACTTTAATACATGCGCATCTATATGCAGAAACTGGAACTAAATGTACCTGTCTAAAATAGATTTGTTGCTTAAACATACAGGCATAGATGAAAACTAGGGATGCACCGATACCGATACCGGTATCCGGTATCGGCCTCGATACCACATTTTCTAAAGTACTCGTTAAAAGTCCCCTGATACCAGGGACCGATACCACGGTCTGAGAAATGTCTATGTTTGAGCGGCGTGTAAGGGGTTAATCACAGGCGCCGAGTGCCCGCCCCCAGGCCCCGGCTGCAGCTCAGAGCGTGGAGAAGGCGAGGCGAGACATGTCAGCCGTGTGGAACTATTTCAAAGTGAATGAAGACGACAAAACAAAGGCGGACTGCAAATTGTGCTCAGCGAAATTGTCCAGAGGAGGTTCAAAAGGTAGCGCATTTAACACAAGTAATTTAATCAAGCACCTAAAATCCCAACACGACAACGAGTACAAAGGGTTTACCCAACACAACCCACGCTGCAGCAAACTCTACATGGGGCTGAGTTTTATTAAGTACTCGGTATCGGTAAGTACTGAAATGCAAGTACTCGTACTCGTTTTCCAAAAAAGTGGTATCGGTGCATCCCTAATGAAAACGTCAGTTTGAAATATTATTTTATACTCCAATTCTGATACTTGTATGACATAATTGTTTCTCACACAAAAAAAAACTCTAAAAACTTTCTACTTTTGTTGAACAAAAGACCATAAGCTTTGTCAATGTTTAAACAAATGGAAAAACAGTCTAAATTAAAAACCTTAACTTCTGATACTGGTCATCCATATAGTGCTTCAAGTTAAATTACGTATAGATTCATTTAAAGTATGCAAGGGCACAAATACTCACGGTTGGAGTGGTCCTCGCATTGCCTTTAGGCAGGATGAGGTCTGTTGCCCTAGACACCTCTCCTATATCCTTCATGGGTTTGCCGTTGGTTCCAGAGGAGCTGCTGGTCCGTTCGTTTCCACGATACTGCTCGTCACTCAGCAGGGAATCAATCAGAACCGCTTCATTGTGACTGTCCAGTGGAGAACTATCAATATCTAACAAGGAAAAGATGGTTTCAATAATGAAATTCTTGGTGCACAGCCTGGAATATATAATTGCCCAAATACTGATACTACAAAAGGTGACAATAGGCAAACAAGCTGTGAGAATCCTGACTGTTGTCAGATGTACCAGTTGAGTTTCTGTGGGTGTCAGGATTAACAGATGCAGATGAACCTTTTTTTTCAAGGTATTTTTAAGTACATACTGCAATTAGGTAGATGTTAGGAATTTTCAATTTGTCAAAGCCCTAAGGAGCACATTAAAATTTTGAATCAGCAACATAGTAAGTTAAAAAAAATGAATCTAATTAATTACAAGCTCTCTAAATAGACAAATAATATGCATAATCAGAGAAAAATATATTTTATTTAAAATATATACTTATAAGCATTCTATTGGTTAATGCCACCCTGTCGAAAAATACTACCTTGAAGCTTAACCAGCTGCTCATGTCCTTAGGTAGCACCGTGGAACTGCACATGCGCAGGTGGTCATGATGGGTAGCATGTTTAGACAGAACACTCGACCGGGTTAAAGTCACATGATGCGATTTATAAGCGTTAATTTTTTAACCAGTGATTTTTTCTGTGATTAACTGATTGAAATTAATGTGTTAATTCAACACCTCTAGTTTTTATATTTAAGAATCATCAGGTATATAACTCCACCAGTTCTAGAGAGCCAAGAAGGTAGCTATAACACTGAAAAACACTGAACCAACAAGCTCAGGTCATTTTACGTCCTACTTATTCATAGATGTGTATAGATTTAATTAGGGCTGAAACGATTATGCGAGTAACTTGAATAATTCGATACAAAAAATCTAATTATTTTTTTTTTTTTTAAATAGACGGACTTTGGTGACATACAGTAGACGATGCCTCGAAGGAAAAGATTTTGCCTCGAGGCTTCGTTTAATGTATGTCACCAAAGTCCGTCTATTTAAAATGTCTCTGCTATTGTATCACTCCCGCTTTGTAGACACTGCGCGGCTCCGGTATCACTCTTTCACACGGACTGTTGTAACTGACGTGCATTTCAAAGATTTAAGACGGCGCACTTATTTTGCTCTCTGTGGAAATGGTGGAAAATTAAGATCTAGGTGTGCGTAAAAGGCAGAAAATGTCTCAAGTGTGGGACCATTTAACATTGCGTAAGGCGGACAACCAAGTGCAGTGTAGCCGCTGCTGCTCAGCATCTGAGTGTGTTTGTACTGTTTTTAGACGCCAATTATAACTTAGTAGTGAGTTAATTTAACGTTTTGGACGATTGTTAAACTATTTCCATCGATCTACAACGTCATCAGCCCACAGACGAGAGACGACTGGTCCGATAAACGGCAAGTTTCAGTGTGGAGTTTGGCGAGCGCCTTCTCTGCACGGAGTGCGGCATGTTTAGTTCAGCCCCTCTCTCCGTCACTAGCGTAAAGTTTTCTTGTGTGAAGTGTACGTTAGTTACGCATCTGACGGAGAAGGTTTCAGAGTTAGAGGAGTGCAGCTGGACTTTAACTGGGGATAGGTGACAAGAGTCAGGTGTGTCGCTAGCCAGTCCGGGTGCCTTAGGGGAAGATAGCTTGCCCGGACTCCGGCTGTAGAACCCCCACAGCAGGGCAATTGGGTCCCAATGGGGGAGGTTTTTGGCTAAAAACTCCAGATTCCCGTGGGCTAGAAGGGCGAAACAGTTCTCGTTGGAAAGGTTTCATGGAGACCTATCAACCCGTGGAGCTTGGTGTGCCTGAGTGCTCGCCGGAGTGCAGAGGTTCGCGTGCCCGTTACTCCGGTTCCCCGGGAAGGAGAGCTTCATGCTTGGTCTCGTTGGAAAGGTCTCCTGGAGACCTGTCAGCCTATGGAGTTTGAAGTGGCTGAGTGCATTCCCCACAGAGCAACGCGGTGTTCATTTTAAGAGGTTTTCATGTTACAATAACTTGCTCTTTTTAAGCTAAAATATATTGATCATGTATTTTTTTTAAATAATGCCCTATAAATATGACTACCAAAACTGACTTACAAACATGCCTACTGAAACATATTTTGTTCATATTTTGACCATACAGGGTAAGGCACATACCCTCACATACATGAAAATCTGAATCATCACTTATGCTCTCCTTTCTTGCACACACTTGAAATGACATTAAGGGTACCTCAGTTGATATGCAATAACATGAGTAGGAAAATCTACCTTCAGCTTCATCTTTCTCCTCATCCTCACTCTGACAGGCAGGCTGGGGCCACTCAAACCCATCTGCATAGGCACCTGCATACTTCTTCACCAAGGCTTCCAATGGCACCTCAGCTACAAGTGAATTATAGTGCCAAGTTATGCGAAAATTTGTGGTATGGTTAATCACATCATAATCACAATCCAGCTGTTAAATTACTACATTGTTGGTTACATTCCCGATGTGTGGGGGAGGGAACACCCACAAATGCACAGAATATGCAATATTGAATGCATTGGAATTTACAAAACACCAAAATGCATGTGGCGGTTAAGAGCATTCACGGTGTGTGAAATGTGGTCTATGTTTTAGCATAAAAACAACAACAAAAAAAATCTCTTTGTATCTTTGTGAAAGACCGACCTTCCTTAGTGAGCTCAGCAAGCTCTGCTTTTTGGTCAGCAGCTATTTCCATGGCCTCTTGTTCTTCTATTGTACTCTCCTCATCTTCAGCTACAAAACACAGCACACATTTGTTAATCTACTCATGTACACGCGCGCACACACAAACACACACACAGTGTTACTACACAAATTCAACAAAACAAACCTTCTTCATCAGAAAGTGACATGCTTGACTTTCTCTTTCGAGAGGTGCTGCCAGACCCCTGCTAAAACAGAAAAAGTTTGGCATTACCAAGATTCAATCTTACATTCAATTATATCCATCCTGTTCAGACTCTGGTTGCACAGATTGGACTGGTAAGAATATTCTATTCTTTCAGTTGGTGGCTCCAGAGATGTGACAGAATCTAATGGTTGGGTTGTGTGACACATTTAAAGAAGCAGCGAAGTAGCGTGCGTCTGTATAAAAAGGAGTAACTGTTTTAAAAATTAGGAAACAATTTCTTGTTAAAGTACCTGGGTGCTAAGCAAGAAATGTCTGTCCTGTCTCTTAATGTTAGTAAAACAACAACACTTTTACACTACCACAAACTTTGCATTTCTACATTGAGATAAGCACTGCATTGTATAGCATTATAGCATAGCATTAGGTCAGCGTCTGAGATTTGAAACAACTGCTTTAACCCTGGGGAATAGCTAAAACAGTTTGAAACTTTAACAGTGTTCATACAATACGTCAATTATACAATACATACATTATAACCCTTGGAGAAGAGTATAAAAAAAGATGAGCCTCACCACTTTATTTTCCTTCTCTGGATTCTCTCCTAAACTTTTACCACTCTTTCCTGGATCAACACAAAACAATTAAAGGTATTCAACACTGTCAAAATAAGTATTTTACTACTGCTGTGATGTTCACGTTCAACAAACTGAGATCAGATACCACCTTTATTTCCTAATTTTTGGAGACTGGCAGCTTTTTGCCTCTTGTCCGAGATATCAAACCGGAGTTTAATTTCCACAACCTGGTGGGCAGAGTGTGAAATGGGAAACATCTCAGTAATGATAATCACAATCTGGCCTCATGAGAGTTGGAAACACCACGATAGCAGAGGAATTGTTCATTGGATCTGCAACTTTTAATGCACCAAGAACTCAAGAATTTTGGACCATCTCTATTAGACCACTTGTCTTGAAATGTTCACATTAAGGTAAGAGAAGAGCTGGCCATGACATTTTCAAAAGATAAAAATGAAATGAAAATGATTTCAGCTTTACCTGTTGGATGTTAGACCAGAAATATTCCACCTCTCGAGCAATGGCACTTGCAATGTTCCTCAACCTCAGCTCCTCCTCGTTCTTCTCTCTCTCCACTGCCTTCCTCAGCTCGTCATGGTAACGAGCACAAGTGCGCACCAACTATAAAATGATACAGGTTCTATACATCACATCAAAGATTTCTGACTAATATCGGCATTTCCATCAGCATTATGCAATTACACTTAAATATCACTGATAATTTCCGAGGATCTACTGCTATGAGTTACTGCTATGCAGTTTAGGAATGCTAACATCTTTTAATGTTTTTTTTTCTTGAAAGTTAGTTAGAGGTCAGTGGAAAGCAGAAAAAATGAAACATTTGTCTAACTGATCACCTTCTTGGCCACAGCCATCTTCCAGCGCCTTTCTTGCGCGAAATCGGCAGCCATCCACTGCATCTCCTCCAGCAGGTAGTCCCAGTGTGACTTCGGTCTGCTGGCCTCCTGGAGCTTGGGCAGCCGGCTTGCTGACCACTGGCCCTCTTTCCTCAGTTCTGCAATGCGCTGGTGCACCTGGCTCTCCTGTAGGGGTTGTGATAGACAAAATATAATATACAAAACACTACAGAAAACAACTACCTGGTAAAACTACACTCCTAAATTTAGGGTTCCTACATAGTTCTGAGTTCTGGTTGTAGGAAAAGTCTTTAATTGGTGCAAAAATTGTTTAGAGAAGCCCGCAGCTTGTGGAGGACAAGCTATATCAGCCTTGTGTTTGGTGGCGCTTATTAACGCTCTGTCAAAGAATATAATTGCCCAGTTTACACTGAAAGGGGAGAAATTCTGGCAAAATAGGTTGTGCTTCGGACTGCACAAAATTCGTTATAACGATATCAGTATCAGATATAAGGCTGCAATATGTCAATAAGCCTTTAACCTATCACAGTTTCTGACAGTGTGACCAATCACAGTGACTGGGTGTTCAGATGAATCAAGCCAACATATGTCAACTTATAATGGCCAATCTTTAACCAGTAAGGACACTGATTTGCCAAGGTACTCATAAAAGGCCCATATTCTAAATTTTTTTTCCATTTCATTTTTTCCTTGACATTTGTGAACCACCAATCCAATTCATTCTTATATGGCTATTTCCTACCTATGTTTTCCCTTATAATTAAAACAAAGTTATTTTAATTAGAGAAAATTTACAATGGGGGCTTTTAATATACTGAAAGATATTGCAGTCCCAATATGTAGCAGTAACTTTCACAATACTAATGTTCTGTCCATTTTGCACAATACTAATCACGATACTAATGTTTTGTATGGCACTTAACTGGTTAACATTTGTAGGTTTCTTTGGGGCTTTGAGAGGGATATGAGAGATATGCATTACTCACCAGTTTGGCCTGCTCAGCCTGTTTGTCTTGGGAGCTCTCCTGCATGTTTTGGCCAGCTGACCCCTGACTCAGACCACACAGTCTCAGTCCAGAGGAACCATTGGAGCTGGCAAGTTTGGACTGTGCAGCGGAAGAGAGGCTGGGACCGGTACTGGGAGTCCGGACAGGGGCTGCGGGGTGGGGGGAGGAGAGGGAAGGAGAGGTGAGAGGACTTGTCATGACCGAGGTGGATAGGGAGTTGGATAGACGCTGCACAGGCTGAGGTGTCTCCACTCCAGGACGGACAAGTGTGACAGTCTGAAGAAAAAGGGAGAGACAGCAATAATTACTAAAAGCATAATTTTGCTAATTTATTATAATCCAGGCCAGTCAACTCATCAGATGTCTTGAATAACCCATAACACTATTCTAACTAGTAAAGCAATTAATTCAATGTATTACTTTTCTTTATAATGGCTGAAGAAATGTATCGGTATGAAATCTGTGTGTTCAAACAAGAATGCACCCCCCTTCACTCACCGCCTGTGTCTGCTGCATGACAGGCTGCTGTTGCTGCTGCTGCATCTGAAGCTGCATCTGTTGCTGAATTTGTGCCTGCAGCTGAGTGTGTGGATTGATTGCAGTGAGCATTGTTCCTGCTGCCTGAACACCCTGCAGCTTCACCTGAGCCTGGAGCTGCGCCCCAGCTGCTTGGGCCTGCTGCTCCAGAACCATGGGCTGAGCCTGGGACAGAGCAAGAGGCAAACTGGCCATGGGGAGACCGGCCTGGGGTAGTCGGCTGGGCAGCTGAGGTGGAGGAGTGTGGAGGCTGGCAGCGTTTTGCACTGGGGGACCTTTGGATGGGTCATACTGCTGCTGGTTCTGTTTCTGCCCACCAATCTGGACTGCTTGAGGGGTGGGTGGCATACCACCTGGGAGAGAGGAGGAGGGGAGAGAATAGAAAAAGGGTGGGGAAGATGGTGATAGGGCAGGTAAGGGAGAGGAAGAGGAACAGAAAGAGAAGATAGAGAGCGAGTAAAGGAAAAAAGGAAGAAGGACAGATGACAAGATGGAGGAATGGTGGTATGTACAGAGGAGAAAAGTAGAAGAAAGTTGCCAAAGAAAAAGATGATGAAGCATTGAAAAATACATTATGTAAGCAAAGTGGCAGAGATCTTAAATACACTTTCCTGCTTCATTTTAAGAAAACAAACTATGCATCACAGACCAGTCATTTTTATTAACCTTTAATGGGAATGATGCTATGAATCACCAACAATGGGGTACTCACTGTTGGCAATGAAGGAAAAATACTATCTATGTCAAAATTACTACATTAGAAATCATAGAAGATCTAGACAGTCAAATGAATGAAAATCATAACTTACTTAAATGTGAAGAAAATGAAAATTACTCTTATTTGACAATTTTACTATGATTAACAAAATTAGACATGCATTATAAATTTAAGGTCCATAATAAAAAAGTATTTTAATAAATAAACAAAAAATAGAAAAAAAAGAATACAGAAGAAGAGTAAAGGACAAAGACAAAACTACATCTAAGCACAAACAAAAAATATATAATGAGCATGCATGAAGCAGGTGTTGCCTATTACATTAGCATTTAGACAACTTATACTATGACATACGACAAAGCAAAGCAGGGGAATAATAGCCGAAGAAAGACAAGGAGCAGGTTAAGCCAAAAGCAGGACAGGGCAGAGCTTACATTCAACACTGCATCTCCATCGGCTACCGCTGCACTTTACTCTGCTGACACTTATCAAATCTGACTATACAGTGTAATTTTTACCTTTAATGGTCCCTTTTAAGCCACTTTGAGGCCTGTGCTATCTGGACTGAGGGACAGAGGCCAAGGCATGACGGGATGCTGCAGAAACCAAGAATGACTTCACTAACGAAAAGGATGACGACGAAGATGGAAGAAGAGAAACAAAAAGGACTTTCTAGGTGATGGGAACCGAGACTGAAAGTGCATTGAGAATCCAGGTTGACAATGCAATGACACTGGGAAAAGGGGTGAAACCCGATGGGTCAGGGAAAGGAATGTTAGCTATAAAATTCAAATCAGAGAACCAAAAATAAAGAAAACAACAACTAGGTGATGCAGGGCGTCCCTTTGAAGAGACCTCGCTGAGGCTCATTGTCCAATGAGCCGTGGATGGAACCGCAAAATTCCAGAATGGCAAAGAACAGAAACGGATGAAGGAACTGCTCCATAAAACGAATGAGCAAATCATAAAGGAAAAAACAAAACAAACTCGTGACGTGGTTTCTTCCCCTGTCAGAAACTAGGTCTGCTCCATCTTCTGCTGTATCTTCTGCCCAGCTGCCCCACTCGGGTTTAAGGAAAGATCTTGAAAGATCTAAAGTCTGAACTTAAAGTGTGTAGATCACAGTGAGTGGATCGCAGGTTCCTCTCTGAGGCACTCTAGGGTGAAATCTGACCTCCAGCAGCATCTAAACAACGGACACGAGAGTGGAACTGGCCCAAGATGCAGCGGCGCTCCTACCTTGCGCTGTCGGCATAAGCTGCTGGAGGGGAACGCCAGGAGATCCTAAAGGAGCTACAACAGGATGCTGGAATATCATCCCATGGCGACCCACTTCGATCCGGGACCTCTTAGCCTGATCTGGGATGCAAAACACACAATTCCCTCAACACGCAAAAAACGTAAGATAACTCCGAACGAAAAGGAAAAACAAAAATAGAAAAGAAAAAAAAAACTGTAAACACTGAGTACACGGCAAATGACGATCGCACACCAGCAGTCGGACATTTGGAAGCTATGGCTCCCCGTTTTGTGGAATTCAGGCTTCAAACACACAGAGCTGGGAAAAGATGCTGGAATATTGATTAAGCAGAAGCAAATTCAAGGAGGAAAAAAGGAAATGAGGGACAGAAAAAAGGAAAAAAGAATAACAAAAAAAACAAAAACAAAAAACAAAATTGCCCTGTGCCGACGCCATTCTACCTGCTTGAGCCAAGGCTTGCTGCCTTTTGAAGGCCTCCATGTCCACTGGATTGGAGATGCTGCCACCTGCAGCTCCAGGATGAACCTGTGAACATCACATAATTTGTATTTTTTAATGTTCTCGCCACATTAAAAATGAAAATATAAACTCCACATGGTCACACTGAAACACAAATCTTAACCTGTAGTCACAATTCACACCAGTTCAGACTCTTAAACAAAGGGAGAGCAGTGTTTATCAGTATGACTGGCACTCTGACAGAGCAAATATGAGGAAGCTTCTAAAAGAGCCACCAGAATGATGTTTTCAGAGAATCATCTCTCTGGTGGCCCACCTGGAACTGCTGTTGAGCAGAGAACGCTGCTGACACGTTGGGTGGGAGTTGGGTGGCTATGGCAACAGGCGTCACTGTCTGGCCATCCTTTCCCGTCACTACCTTCACCTGAGAGGTTGTCATAGAAACAGATGTAATGGTCATTCAGAAGCGGTGTACACCTTACATTAACATGTGTTTGATGTCGTGATATACTCTGGCCGGTTTCCATTCTCACTTTTCCTTAAAACACGTTCTTGGTGTGATGTGATCAGAGAAAATCCAATTGTACTTTCCTGCATAAAAGATATATTATACAGGCTGTGTCCATTTCACTTACATTTACTGGGTCCCCATTATCAAACTATATGGCTTGGGGGTGGGGGGAGTGCTTTCATTCAACCACAGAAAGTGGTTTGAGTGATCTGATCATAATCTGACCACAATGTGTCCTGAGTGTGTTTTCACCTGAAGTCATGTGAAACCAATACGTGATATAATCACAGATTATACACAGCTCGGTTAAGTTTTTACTAAATGGCCTTTTAAAACTCTAAGCACCGTAACAATAACTAATCAAGGTAACTTGTAGAGTACTAATCAAAAGTGACAGCCCTGCAGGAAAGGCATCTGACAAGCATACCCTCATGCAAAATATTCTGTCTGAGTATCTTCTTACCTCATCATTGATCACCTCTGACTGCTCCTCTTCTTCCTCCTCATCCTCAAGGTCCAGATCATTTTGCCTTAGGTAGGTGAAGAGGGGCACACATGGTTTCTTCTTGAAGGCAAGATAGTCCATCATGTTGCCTTGCAGATGCTGCAAGAAGAAAAGCTCAATCAGGTACTCCTTGAAAACCTCTTTCAGGCCTTCCATCTTCTTCTCATGGTGCTCCAAGCACTGCTTCCTCAGACGTGCCACTTCAGGGTTGGGGGGAGCAATCTCCTCAAGCTTTTTTGGCAGGAGCTTCTTGACTGAGCAGACACCCGTAGGGGTGAGGGGAGGGTTCGGGAGCCCCTGGGAAGAGTTGCTCCGAGATGGACTGGATGGAGGGACAGCTGAAGGAACACCAAAAGGGGCTGTCGCAGATGTGCCGACTCCAGCTACTACACCTTGGGAGGTCTTGTCAAAAATCATGGGCCGCAGCTGGCCCTGGATGATGCTGCTGATTTGAGGAGGGAGGTTGGAAGTGGTGATATGACCAGGGCTTGCCAAAGTTGGGAGAGTGGGACCTGTTGCCACTGGGCTTTGCGGGCCGAGGTGATGGATGGTGCCTCCAGTTTGAGAATGAGGCTGAGAGAGGCGTCGCTCTCTGACGGCTGCTTGCGTTCCAGGAGAGGTGAGCTGTACTGTTCCAGCTGTGGCTGGAGCCAGTTGAGTCAATCCTGGGTTTTCTTGGTACACAAAACTTCCAGGTGGGCTGCTGAGGTTGATCTGCCGGACCATGATCCCAGCCTCAACAAAGCGCGTAGGACTTTGCCCACACACTCCCAGAGCTGTTCCTGGAGCGCTCGGCCTGGTGACAGCCTGCAGGGGAACCGGGCTGTGCTGAGTTGGACTCTGGGGCTGCACTGACGATGTCACCTGGATGTACGAAGGGGATGCGTGCTCAAACCTCCACTGTGGAGCCTGCTGCTGGAAGCTCGGGGACGCTGGACTCTGATGGGGTAGCGGAGTCAGTGTGATCTGCTGGTTCCCTGGAACCATAGGCCCCAAGTTCTGTAAGGTGATGTTCATGTTCTGCCCGGTGACGGGACTTCGGCTCATTACGATCTGGTAGTTGGGCGACTGCGGTGCTGAAGGACTTGCTGCTGGGGCCAAGGATGTCACCGGCGACTGGGGAAGGCTGACAGGGGCTGGCTGTTGCTGGGTAACTGCAATTGGGGGCTGCTGCTGTTGGTCCTCAGCCTCAGAGCCTGTGAAAGATTTGGATCTCTGAAGATTCCGCTGCACATTTGATGGGCCTCCTCCATGGTGCATCGCGTGGTACTGTTACCGTGGTTACGACAGCACGCTTGAAAGAGAAGGAAAAAAAAAAAAAAAGATAATTTTTATGATGAACTTACATAATTTAAGTCACACTAATAGTGACAACCGGAGACCAAATCCCTCACATTAGTGGTAAAGAGAAGGACCCTTAATAACAGTTGTCAAAGCCCACCACCCTCTGCAAAGCATAACGTTCTATTTCAACCCCTCCCAGCAACAGCAGATTATTAAGCCTCTCATGCAGCCTCTCAATCGCTACCCCTCATCAACCACATTCTGTCTTTAGGCTGCTGGACTGTCAATTATTGGCTGTGTTGCATTACACATAATGTTGCAATATTTTTTACAGCATCAGTTTACATCCTTATCTACATATGCGTCTATCTACCTGTGTATGCATCAGCTCAAGTAAATGTTTGATGCAGATGCAATGAGCCCTGACCCTACATTAGCACAGACGCTACATACACATACACAAATGTATGCGAATATATTTCCATGACACATTTAATGTACACATACACATATATAAATTAAATACACACACACAAAAAAACAATGCTGTGCAAATGTCCTCAGTTTTGCTTTGAATTACCTTGTCAGTGCAAAAACACTGATCATTTGGAATCATCTGCACCTGTTTCTTTACAGGTTCAGGCCTTAAATTAGATTTGCTTTGTTCTGCTTGAATGATTCATACGTAGATGCACCGTTCCTCTGAAACTAGTCAGGTTTAGGGACTGCACTGAAAATTAGAAGTCCTTCAAGAAGCCTGGAGAACTGTTCAAGACTAAATTAAAATACAACGAAGGCTGGGTGGTTTAAGACTATTGCACAGTACAGTAAATAAGCATACAAATATATGTAAACAAGTATTTAGTATGTGTGTTGACGGGCTGAAGCTCCTCTTCGTGCCGGCTCCAGCTCCTCCTCTCCGGGTAGCAGCGCAACTGATCTCCGCCCTCACGGCCCGGAGTGTAGCATTAACTAGCAAGCTAACAGGAGGCCCATTTGAACGGGAATAGCCTGTTAGCCGGCCAACTTTCACAAAAATACAAGCTATTCCTCTAGTTTCGGCTCGACAATGTTTTCATCCCAAAAACTAAACCCGTAAATGCTGCCTTTTCATACCTTAAAGCTTAGCTAAAAACATCGTTATCGCCTCAGCGCCTCCGCACCATAGTAACACCTTTATATCAGCCATACTCACTTTTAACAACAGCGCGGGTCGGCCAGCATCTGCCAAAATGGTCTTTAGAACTTCTAAACGCAAAAACTAATACAACTATACGCAATAATTGTAAGAAATTGCGCAGAAACGTTATTAATGTCCCTGTGAGACTCGCTCAGTTAGCCTCATGCTAACTGTTTTTTTGTTCATTCTCCTCCTGTTACCCGGATAAACTCAGTCGCCTTGGGCGGGACCCCGCGCTTGATCGACATGAACACAAACCAATCAGCGTACGTAGAGTCGAGGCTATTGACCAATAAGACGCAAGAACAGCCGGAATGAAACGCAATGTGAAATATTTATCCCATTTAAAAGTCTTTTAGAATTTTCGTTTTTTATTTCTGTTCTGTCTTGCAAAGTGTGCCTTTGTTCGTTTTGAGTATAGTAGGTTTACAAAGTGAACATTTTCATCGTAGTAATAATGAAACATTAGAAAACAACAGATTTAATTTTAAATAATCAAAGTAAATATAGGAACGCGGAGGGCATCACGTACAATAAGAGGCATTTTAAACTCAGTCTTTTAATGCTAGCTTGGTGTACAAATACGTTTTTCTTTAATCAAAGCGTACTACTATTTTGTATGAAAGCATATGATTTTTTGTTTTCAGCAGTTTTTATTTTTTTTCTCTTGAAAAACAATCATTTTTTTTCTTTAAGGTCTATTTTGCTGCATGTATATCTGCTATTAAATGATCTGGGTTTCAGGCCTTTTGCAGACACCTGGTTCTATTCACCACCACTGTAAGCAATTTGGTACAAAGTGTCCATTTAATCTACTACTACTACTGCTGCTTGTTTTCTATGTAAAGGTTAGCTATTTTTCTAGCATATATATACACACACATACACACACACGTAATCAAATCATCCTCAAAGGCCAGGTAAAAAGGAGACCAAACTTTATTTAAAGCATACACACAGGCACTCTCACACAAACCTACAAGCTTTTTTTGGTAATGGGCATAATACAAGCATAAACACACAAACATCACATATACAAAAACTCTCCCTCCGTTTCATGTGCATTTTTTGTGCATACATAAGGCCACTCCTAACGTAAACAAAAAGCAATCAAGACAAAAAAATACTTGATCCATGATAGCATTGAACATTGTGCATACAATTCTACAAGAAAGAATAAGCAGCACCTTATAGATCAGCTAAAATGACTTTTTTACATACAGTAGAATAAATTAAATCAGGGAAGGTGAGCTTAGTGGACACAAGTTAGCTGCTGTAATGCAGAAAAAAACCTTCTACCATAGACTCTTTTAGGCCTTCAGCAAGCATACTCTGTTATAAAGTGCTTAATTGTGAATACACATAATATTACAGTAGCTGAATTGTCAAAGTACTTAAAATTCAGACAATAAACATCAAGTATTGTTTCCATTTCCTATACGGTAGTTCAGACCACACATAGACGGACAGTATGCACATGAAAATGTGCTTTTACTTGGTCTATTACTCAAAAATGTAGGGTACAACTTGTTCTGTATAACACTGGCAAAACACAACCCGTCTAACCTTTTACGACCCAGCTCAAACAAAACAGCACTTTAAATCAGGGCTGGGATCACTGATAGGTCACTGAAATCTATAAGTGGATTTGATCTTGTAAGTATGAGAGTTCTAAGCTGATTCATGAACTCCTGTTCTGGCTTTGCTTCATTCACACACAGGAGAGGGTGGCCACATGCGTGACTGTTACAGGCTAAAAAGGGAAAACTGTATCCGAAATGGTGTTTTTTAATCTTACTGTTAGTTTAATGTTTAGACATTGTCTGGTCTTTTCACACTGGGGCAATTTTTATGGATGAAAAATGCAGATTCAATTTTAAAACACTGTAGCTTTGATAGGTTTTTCTTAAACATTTGCACACCATGATACAGAGAAGGGAGAAATAGCTCCACCGAGTGGTAGTGGTGATGAAATTATTTTTCCAACTCAAAGAGAGGACGCTGCTAAAAGTTCTGACTGAAAGCTGAAGCTCTGCTGCAGCACTATGTGTGGAGGAGATGCCCACTCTTCTTTAGCTCTGAGCATAAAAATGAGTGAACATGAGAAGTGCTCTCATGTGAAAGACAAAACGGCCTTTTGTTTTGACATGGTAAATTTATTTTTGGTCTGTGAAACTCAAACTATCCAAGATTTACTGAATGTTACTGTAAAATACCTGTGTTTTTAATTACTGCAAATATCATTTTCAATAATTATCTATAATTGTATTTGGATTGTACTTTTTTCAGTTTGCTTACCTCTCCAGCCCTAATTTAAATAGCAACATGTTCCCTTTGAGTCTTCATACATTGCTATTACCCCCAAATTTATGAACTTCCTCAAAAGAAACTTAGCAGGACATAGCATGCTGCCATGTGGAGCTTGTGACTTGTTGGTGAACTCTCACTTTTAGCTTTAGGCCCCATGTGGATTACTTGCCACTAAATACAGAGGGAAGCCATGTTTTCTTCAGAGATCTCCAAGAAACAAGGTGTGAATGGTATGAAATACAGAACAGAAAAAGGTTTCTTGGTGATCATGCACACATTTCAGGCTGCAGGGAAAAGAGACGACGCTCGATACACTCCTTACCTACAGACACACACACACACACACTAGAGGTTAGATGATGAGAGAACCATAACAACTCGAGTTTAAACGAAAGTTTAAATGGTTCTTTTCTATTCTTTTAACAACCTCTGAAATGTTACTCTACCAGAAACTAAAACACTACTAAAACACCTTTTGGTGTCTAGTTTATAACACTTCAGTCTGCACTGTGAGTTACAACTGACACATAACCATTACAACTAGTATAAGAACAATTATAACAATTAATGATTCAAACTTGAAATACTCACATTTATTAATGTTGTTGAGGTCTGATCTCTCAGTAATGATTAGAGACAGGCCCTCCATCAGCAGCAAGGCTTTCTGATAGCGCTGAGCAGAGGCCTCGCCATGGTGGAACATTTCATCCAGTGCAGCAGCCTGGACCTGGGAACAGAAAAGTGAGGTTCAGTGGATGATACTAAACACACACACACACACACACATATATATATCACCCCCCATACATTGAGTAGAAGTGTTGCCTGGTATAGGCAGCCCAGTATGCATTTTGTCATCATACTGTCAATTTAACTGTCCTTTATGCAAACACTTGTGCTGAATTTGGTTACTCTTCTTGCTGGGGTAGCAAACTTATCAAATCAGAACATACGTGTAGAGCTGAACAGACTATTGATTTTATTGGTCAGACCTAAACAAGGACTCTCAAGTGGCGCAAATGTCTAAGAGTTGGCACTGTCAAATGGTGAGTTTGATCCCCAGCAATTCCACAGCCGTTCCTCACCAGGAGACTAGCAGTTTGAAGCTTAAAGACAGCTTGTGCTGGTAGAGTCATCCTAGCAATGATTCATAGGTTTATAATTATTATTAGTAATTTATAAAGAGGTATTTATGTGAGGCGCGTGTGTGTGTGTGTGTGTGTACCATCTGGATGGTGTGTGAGTAGATGATTTTCTCAGCAGTGATGTTATTGAACTGGTCCATCAGCTTCTGCTTGGTGCTGAAGAAAAGCTGGAGCCTCGCAGTGAGAGAGCGGCAGGACATTACACACTCCTTATACAGTTCGTTCAGCTTACGCACCACTACACATATACACACACACATACACACACAAAAAATCATTAACCACTAATTGGATTTAAAATAACATCATAATGAACTGATAAAATGAACATGACTTTTAATAGAGAAAGGGCAAAATCATTAAAACATTTACTGCAATTACACATAATATCAGCTTCACAACTACTGCCTGGAAAACATCATCCCACAGTCCCCACAAGATAAACAACTAAATATATTACATGCTCTGAACATGCCCTCTAGACTGTTACATGGAATGCTGCACAAAGCATAATTTTCATAAATGTGACGATCAGTCCTAGACTGTGCTGCTCTGCAGATGAACAGATGTTTATGGATGATGGAGGGTCTTACCCTGTTTGACAGATGCTGAGGGGTAGAGCTTTTCCTGCTTAATCGCTTCCATCGCTGCATGTAAGGCAGTAGACAGGAGCTCCGCACACTTCATATACAAGACCAACTGCTCTGCAGAACTAAACACACATATAGCAAACAAACTGACTTAACTATATAACTTCTCCCCCATCACACATCCACACAATAACCTATCCAATAACCTGCTGCAACTTATGTGTGCAACTTATATGTTAACTTATATGTCCGAAAAAAAATGTACATTTCTGTAACTCTGGCTGAATTTGGATGATGATATAATCATTTAGCACCGTAATTCTGCAGATGTTAATGATTTGTCTGACATTTAATTAACAGTACTTGAATATTTGTCTGAAAAGCCTATACACTGCTTATCCAGCTGTGTTGTATACATTTGAAAGTCCATGGGCTTCTCAGTTCTACAGTATGTTGAGCTCTTACCTCCACTCTCGGCTCAGCTGGCTGATTTGGTCGGCCACGAGACTTTGCTCCAGGAAAGAAGCGTCCAGAGTTTCACTCCGCTCAGTCCCGCTGTCCTTTGCTGCAGCCACCTCCATCACACAGTGGGCAAAGGCCAGCGTGAAGCGCAAGCCAACCAGCATGTCTGTGTGACCCTGCTGTGGTTGGACAATAGACAAATGACCTTTGACATCCTTTGAATTATTCGGGCTATACAGACTTTTCAAAGCCTCCCCAGACATAGTGAGCCTTTACCTCCATCAGTGTCTCCTCTGGAAGCTCAGGAGGCTCAAAAGCCACACCCCCAGGCAGGTTGGTAGCCATGGTGTCTGCATAACCACAGCGCTGGTGGTCTGGCGAGCTGCAGGTCTTGTGAAAGTGACCACACGTCCAGCCAGGACTGCCAGAACTGCAGGAGCCCACTTCAGCATAAAAGCATTTTATTAAATATGAGACATGTACAGTGTGTGTATGTGTGTGTGTGTGTGTGTTTTTTTTTATATTATATTGAATATTAGGAACAATAAGTGATAAATCATTCTGTAAATATATATACAAGATTTTAAAATTCAACGTATCTGTTTCATTACGACCTTTAAAATACAAATCTGCCTTGTTATTACTTTTAATATTTATTTTATTATTGGTATATAATTCTAGACTACTATATGGTTATAATTACAAAATGTAATCAGACTAATATAAAATTATTTTACAAATTTCTAGCTTCTGCTTATTATTTGACATCTGTGGTGACAGGATTAACATATCTGAGCACCATAGGATTTCACTAAATTTACTTTATATGATTGAAAACATAGAACATAACCTTTTGAATGGTAGAATTTTTTACCATTTAGGACTACATATGCAGCACTCAGGCTCACAGTGTTTGCGGTCTTCTCACCTGAGTAGCGTCTGTGTTTGGTGTTCAGAGGAGGAGTGTGTCCATGAGGAGGAGAGCCTAAAGTGAAGAACACTGGAGCAGGGCTTCCAGAGCCTTTCTCTACACATCTTACACCACTGGGGGGCACTGAAGGAGCAGAGAGCACAGAGGGTGAAAAAAATGACCTGTTATTAGGGCGTCCTGTACTGGTTAATGGGTATGTATATGAGTCCATGTGGTATGTCTAAGACTAAGATTGAATATGCTTTAGTGTGTTTTTTGTTTTTAATCCTTTAACAGCACCTGTAATGTCCATGGCTCTCTCGGTATTCAGACCCTCACAGCTCCCTCTGTCCAGCTGAGCTCCAAACACAGCCTTCAACAGCATGTCTGACAACCGGCCTGCACTCAGAGACCTACAAACAGTGGCAAAAACATTATTACTTTGTTTGAAACAATTGGCAAACCAAACAGTCAACTGGATTCAGATGCACTTCATTTAACCCATAGAACCTGACAAATGGTATTTGGTCATCATTGGCCAAACAACTCATATGGAAGTTCCCCCGGTTTGTGTTGATACTTGAGGTGTCAGACATCATGTTAAGCTTTGTTTGGTGTTATTTTTCACATAGAACCAAAGTTATGTAATAATAACAGCTTTTGGGGTTTAAAAAAGGCACTTCAATTTCTCTATTTCATCACTACATTATAATACTTTTATAGATTAATTTCACAGTAACAAATTATTTTACGCAGTCACTGATTAATGGAGAATCTGTGCAAAGACTGTGCTGCTCGACAGCTCATACCTTTTCACAGAGCCTGTTCTCCTCTCCAGCAGGTGGTGGTGGGGTATACAGGGATCCTGGAGGTCAGGCATAGTCCTGGTGCGGCCTAGCGGTGGTGCTACTGCATGGACCAGATTCTGAGGACAGCTGGCCCGTCTACTCAGCTCCCACTGAGATAGACATGTGAAGTAATAAGGGATGTTGTTACTGACCAAATTTGCAATGACTCTTAGATTTCTATTATTTCTATTATAAGTCCTTCTGCTTGCCCCATTGGACTACTAACATTTCAGAATAAAGAAGTTTCTGGGCAGTTTATTTTGACTTTTATTTGACTTAAACTATATTTTATTCTGTCCTTGTCTTTGTGCATCTGTACAGTCGTAGAACAAGCAGTTTGCTCCAGGATCAATAAGGTTTTATGATTCTGTTTAGCACACAACAGAAATAAAGCTCTTTCAGCAGGTTTTAACACTTTTAAGAATTTGTAAGTGACCTTTCTAATGTTGCAAGCCTCCATATTGTGTAACAGTTCCATAAGTCTGAAGGCTGTAGAGCCAAGCCACACATTTAACCCACAGCCTTCCTAACACTTAAGTCCAGAATTTCTCTCCCACAGAGCGTTATTCAATCCCACTGCAGTGAAAATGCAGTTGAACCTTCCCTGGTTATGAGTATGTACCACTACTGTTATACTGTGTATGTGTGTGTGTGTGTGAGTGTGTGTGTGTGTGTGTGTGTGTGTGTGTGTGTGTGTGTGTGTGTGTGTGTGAATGTGTGTTTTTGTGGGGTGGGGGTGGGAAGTGCCCTGCAGGAAGTTTGGGATCTCACCCTGTGTACTATGGCCTCTGGACCCTGCCGGTGACTTGTGCATCTGGGGGCCAGGGTCGTTTCCACGGTACCAAAATCAGAGAACGGGGGAGAGACGTGATTCTTCTGAGGGAGGAACACATCTGGGCAAGAGATAAAGAAAGTGAGAAAAGAGCTGTTTATGCCCTTATGGATATGTATGTGTGCATGTGGGTGTTTGTGTGATCATGTGTAATAATATAGTGATCTAAACTTTCAGATGTAGCCAGTCAGGTTAGGCAGGTCAGTCTCACTCACCTTGCAGCCCAGTCCTACTGCACTGAGGCTCTGGCTGGTCGGGTGTCTCAGGTATGGTGCCCACTGAAGAGCAACCAAGCAAAACACACCCACTTTACACAGTGTTTTGGCCTTGTTTTATACCTTAATTAGTCTTTCTGGAACACATGCATGTTGTACATGATAAGTCACCAAAAGTGCTGCAATATTTGTATCGCAGTACAAATTCTGTACCTTGTGGAGAAGGTTGGTATGGTCTTGACCCCCCTGTGGACAACCTGCGAGAGAACAAGCCATGGAGAGACTCGGGAGAGCCTCCTGTCCGACATCCTGGGAAGCCGCCCATGCAGCAGTGGTTTGTGGGTAGTATAGTTCTGAAAGAGGAGAGCAGATGTATGTCAGAAAATGTCACAGAGTCAATAAGCTTCAAGTTGATTGCTACTACTGCTTTTACTTTAAACAGTATTTTTTTATTGAGAAGAACAGGAATGTATACATATAATGAAAACAGCAATACAGACATGCTTTTCTTTTTTTTCACTAACGAAACCCTCTACCACCTCCCACACAACCCCCCAAAACAGTTAAACTATCCAAAAAATAAATAAATAAATAAATAAATAAAATAAATAAAAATAAATAAATAAATAAATAAATAAAAAGAGAATAAACAACAGGACCTCTGCATAAACTACTGGGTGGAACTGGAAGATGGGTTTGAAGCCTGAAGGCTAGTAAAATATCTCAGGAAGGGTCCCCACACCTTGTAAAACTTTTGGC
>JBBPCX010000016.1:484621-497677 GCA_037974365.1 Hydrocynus forskahlii
GGTGTTACTGTGGCTTGGGAAATAAGATGATAGAGATGACTCACCATGTACATGGGAGAGCCACAGAGCGTGGCAGCCATGGTGTTACCCTGCAGGTACCGTGCAAATCCAAAATCAGCTACACACACAGAGGAAGAGAGAGAGACAGGGAAATAGACAGGGGGAGTATTACGAATATTATTATTGACAGATTCATAGAGTGATTTGCTCTATTGTATAGACAAATCAAATAGATAGGCCTTTAAACAGCCAATCCCATAAGTTTCTATACCAAAAATGATCATTTTCCAACCACTTTTTATGCCTTAGGATTAAATAGGCTGTGCATATGTGTGACTGACATATGTAAATGACCTCTATTCTTTTGGCTGCCCGATACTGTGCCTCATTCAAAACCAGACTGGGCTGAAGCACTGCTAATAAGTTCAAAGTGAAAGAGTGGGACTGAGCTCTTACATATGTTATGTATATATACCCTCTGAACAGCAGCATTTTTCTTATGGAATCTCACCTAGTTTGACACAGATGTTGTTAGGGTTGGCCTTGCGTCCTGCACTGTAGGACAAGAGGATGTTCTGGGGCTTCAGGTCTCTGTGAATGATGCCTTTGCTCCTCAGCACACTCATAGCTGCTGCTATCTGCTGCAGGAAGCTCCGGATAGTGTCCTCACTCAGAGAGCCTTTGGCTGGGTGAAAACAGCAGAGGAAGACTTTCACTGAGAGACCTACATCCTAAACACTGCTAATACAGTTCACTAAGAATAACTTCACATGCTAACTTTACAGGTAAAACTATTTTTATAAAGGGTTTAGGAATAGTATAGTAATGAACACCTTAAAATAGTTAATAACACGTTATAACACACAATTAAATAGGAGAGAAGTGACCTATTGGTAGGCATATAGTGAGACTACATTCATACTGTTATATCCCAGATCTCACTGCTTACATCATTTTCTCCATTAGACATAAGTGTACTGAGCTTGGCGCACAAAAGGCGCAAGTGCAGGTCAAGTGCATTTACACATTTAGCGCACTAAATATTCAGTGCAGAAAAATGGGGCCAGAGAGACGACATACTGCACAAGTGCTACTGAGTATAATTAGAGAATTTCATATACCCACAAGAGAAGAGGAGGAACTACATTATTCTGATGGTGAGGAAATAGCTGTATAATGGAAGTATTATTAAATGATAAATCTGAAAACAAAATATTGATCAAATGGCTATGTACCAGCTAGCTATCTCTGCTATATCAACTAACTATTTCGCTTTCTCTGCGGTCGCTTCATAAACTACACGTTGCAGACCTGTGTGTGTATGTGTCTGTGTGTGTGGGTGTGTGTGTGTGTGTGTGTGTGCGAGAAATGGAGAGAGAGAACGGAAGCGTCTGTTTGTTTTTGTGTTTAGTGTTGGAAAAAATAAATTAATTATTTTGTGGTGGTCAGTGTTGATTCTGTGGTGGTCCACCACACATTTATCATTAAATGTGAAACTCTGCGATCATTTTGTGATGGTTTCAACTGTGTCACTTCGTTCGCTTCTTCAATTCTATTTATAGAAACTAATTATTGATACGCCTCTGCCGCTGGGTTTTAAAATTGTGCTTCTTTGCTGACTACGTCATGTACCACCTTGAGTTACAACCAATCACCACGAGTCAACTTAAAGCCCTGCCCAGGAACTTTTCGGGCCCGAACAGAGTAACTACCTTTGACACTGACTGACAAACACACAGACACAAAAACACACACACACACACACAGAGGCTATAAAACGTATAAGATATAGTACACAAACTTTTGAAGACTTACAAAAAAGTTTACAAAAAGATACGTTATGCAAATTAAATTGATGAAAGGTTATTCTCTATTATTATTAGAAAGGTTATTCTCACTATTATGTTCTATTAGTGAGTGGGAAAAGCTGATGATTTGAGATTGTAAATAATAATTCATGGGGCTATCTATCTATCTATTATAGGTCAGGAACAGTCAGAAGATTCTCCAGGCAGAAGTTGATGCAGCTGTACGTGCAGATGAAGTGCTCAGGGATGTGCCAGTGTCCAGTGAGGTGGTAGTAATTAGGGAGGAAGCCAGAGAGGAGCTAGAAGCTGGGGATGGTGCTGAGCAGCAACGAGGGAGAAAGAGGAAAAGGGAACCTTTCTGTTGGGACAGTTGGCAAAGGAATCAAACGCAAACGCTTAAGAAATGCTGGCCTGAGCTACATAGACAGAAACAAGAAGTCAGTGCTAGCCAGGGCAGTAAAAGCCATGGATTGCATGACATGCAGATATAAGTGCAATGCAAAAGTTGGAGAACCAAGATATTTTTAAGCATTTCTGGGGAATGGGGGACAAAAATAGGCAGAGGGACTTTGTTATACATCACATAACAGCATAAGAGAAGAAAAGAGGACCAAAGCAGAGTTCCCGCAGGCAGAACACCTTAATTTACAGCCTAATTGTATCTGATGCAAAAGTTAGAGTTTGTAAAGATTTTTTCTTGAAGACACTTGACTCAGAAAAGATCTCAGAAAAGATGGTCAGATCTTCACTTTCAAACACTGCAGGAGATGGCATATATGAAAGTCCTAAAGGTAAAAAAACACCCAAAAACAAGATTTCTGACACTGACAAAAATAAAGTTAAGGAGCACATCAATAGAAAGTCACTACTGTCGCAAAGACACTACTAAGACCTTTTTTGAGGGGAGGCTTAATCTAAGAAAAATGTATGAGCTTTATACACAGAAGTGCATTGAGAGGAAAACAACACCAGTGAAAGAAAGCATGTACAGGAGCATCTTCACCAGTGAATTCAACATAGCATTTCACACTCCAAAGAAGGATGCCTGCAGACAAAGTGAAGCATTCCAAAATCTCCCAGAGCATGAGAAGACCCACCAGATTGAAGAATATTTGGCTCATCAGTCAAGAAAAGAACAGTCAAGAGAGCATAAAAATAAAGACAAGAAGGCAGCCCATACTACAAAGTCACTAAAAGCCATTACATTTGACCTTGAACAGGTGTTGACCTCACCCTGGTGCAATGTGAATAGTTTATATTACTCCTGCAAACTCAGCACGTGCAACTTGACTTTGTATGAACTGGACACGAAGGATGCACACTGCTTCATGTGGCATGAGGGAGAGGGGGGGAGAGGGTCATCTGAGATCAGTACATGTGTCTATAACTACCTCTGCAGCCTCAGTACAGAGGTGAATCATATCATTATGTATTCTGATACGTGTGGGGGGCAAAACAGAAATGTTGGATTTAGTGCCATGTGTCTTCAGGCCGTCCAGGACCTTCCTCTGCTCATCATCGACCACAAGTTCCTAGAGTCAGGACACAGCCAAATGGAGTGCAACAGTGTCCATGCAGCTATTGAGACAGCATGAAAGAGTGTGTCTGTGTACTCTCCAGATGAATATTATACTCTTGTTAGGGCTGCCAGACTCAAACATCCTTATAAGGTACCACAAAGAGCTGAACCACAAAGAATTCATAGACTTTAAAACTGTAGTGTCAACAAAATTAAAAACCAAAGCGAAAGACAACAAAGGGCAGCAAGTCAGCTGGCTCAGAATGAAGTGGATGTGTTACACGAAGCAAGAAAAGAATGCAATTCTGTTAAAATATGACCTGGATGCCTCATTCAGGAGACTTGTGGTCGATAAGTATACAAGATCATCAACATCAACACTACCCACCTTGTTTCAGAGTCCTCCAGGGATCAGTGCCGCAAAGAAAAAAGATCTTGTAACCTTGTGCACAAACAACAGCATCCCACAGGCTTATGCGGAGTTCTACAGCTCTCTTAATGAATAAAGACAAACTACAAACTATTTTTGAATGGGCTCACTGATACTCTTCTTAATGAAATGATATTTAGAGTATTGTACAAACTATTTTTGAATTTTTTATTATTTTTTATTGAACTGATATTTAGAGTATAGAGTATGGTACAAATGTTACACATGTTATGTTATAGTATGTTGTCAATGATGATTAATAAAATTAAAAAATGGTTTATTTTGGCATATTTTTGAATGTCACTTATGCCCATAACAACAAACAATATGTAATAAAATGTTGCCGCACAAAAGTGACGTTTTGGCTAAAAAGTTGTATTTTTGTAGTTAAAAACAAAATTCTTCAAAATATGGATTCTGTGAAGCCTAATCTCTATAAAAGCATAGACTGCTCAAATATGTTGTTTTCAATCAAATAATTACACTCAGTGAAAAGTTTGTTTTAGCTCTCCTGTAAAATTCTGAAAATGTCATTTACGCCCCTTGTGCTAACCCTCGCACTTTGGGGCAGGTAGAAGGGTGTAAAACACTCTAGGTATTGGAGTGGAGCTCTATGGACAGACGGAGCTCCTTCCAGCACGTTTTGGATGAGCTGGAGTGGCGTTTGTGATCAAGAACTAATCATCAGTGTCAGCACCTGACCTCTCTAATGCTCTCAAGGCTGCGATCAAACCCTCACCTCATGTGTCATCTAGAGCAAAGACTTCCCAGTTGAGCAGAGGACAGGCTCAGGACAAAAGAAGACATGTCTGGACATGTGGTGTATTTTCCTTTGTCTCTCAGCTAGTTTGGGTCTGTTAAGCATTTTGTAAACTTAATCTAAAATGTTAATATGTTTTGGTGAGTGAGAATTTTGAGCACTTGCGGTGTGTGTTTAACAAGGCCGACGTTAACACACACCATGTAATAACCAACTCCTCCCCCAAAGTCGACACAGCGATGAAGGTGTATTTTTAGCCCTGTTTTTTCCAGCACAGGAAAGGAGAGATTGACAGGTGGATGAGGTCAGGGTGTGTTTAACTGGCTTGGCACATTGCCACCTCAGCAAAAGGGTGGTGCATATGTGTGTGTTTATGCGTGTGCTGGGGAGGGGGACAGCAAAGGGCAAAAACAGTTCTCTGGAAGACTCTATTAAAGATTGCTAAAGCAGGTCAGGCCGAGGGGAGGGAGATGGGGGGCAGAAAAAATATTGTGCAGTGCTAATGTGCGTCTGTATGGGATGTGTAACAGTGAGCCTGCTGTGTTTAAGTGTTCTGTTTGTATATGTGTGTACACATGTAGGTATAGTTGACACCATTTTCTATGAAGCTTTATTTTTGGAAAGGTATTTGTGAGCGAGCGTGATTCTCAGAGGGCCTGGGTTTGTTTTCTGAGAGAGAGGAAGGGGAGAGAGACAGAGACAGAGAAAGAGGGAAAGTTATTTGTAAGGTGGTTGCACGTGCAGTGTTTACGGGGAAGTTTTATGAATTCACAGATCTGCAGAGTTCACATAGAGTTCAGACGAGTTTCTGTTTGCACAGAGGAGACATTGAAGACTTCGGCCTTAAAATGTGCAAACAATGCATTCAGGTCACAGTCTGAATTACCCTGATAGTCCTCCTAAGAGTCACTCCAATCATCAGACATTACTGAGGTTATTGACATTATTATAATTTTCCTTGTGTTTTAATTTACTGATATAAAAATCATATGAGTACTTTTAGATGACACAGTAATGTCATCACTGCGCCATAAAGTGGCAGTAAACATTGGTAAGTAATTGTACAGTGACACTTTTGTTGCTGTATGTTGTTCCGTTCTCCTATAAACCGGATTTGAAATAAACAATGACAGGAAAGCAGCAGAATATCAGCATTAGCTTTTGAGCTTTTTAAAGGAATCGTTCAGTAAATCAATTTACACTTTTTTTCCATTTACATCAAATGTAGTGAACCAGCCAAGACATGTTTTGGGTCCAAAGTTTGTGTCTTTCGTTTGGAACAGGAGCTATGAGGCTAAAAAAAAGCCTACAAATACTAGGAGTCAATAATGACCCAAATCTTTTCCAAGAAATATGTATGTCCAAAAGTTGTCTCAATCCAAACCATGTCCAGCTCTTCATTAAGGTGGAGCAGACTTGTGTATATGGTTTAGGACACAATATGACTAACTCTGAGCTGTAAAAATGAACCTCAGTAGTTTCAGTCCACTTCAGGGCTTATATTCACCAATCAAGCGTAAAGATGACATAATGGGTGCTAAACCACATTCACAAGTCTTCTCCACCTGAATTAAGAGCTGGATGTGTTTAAGTGGATTGAGAAAAGTTTTGGAGATCTACAAAAAATGATCTTGGTGACAACTGACGGTTGCCGTCTGCCAGTAATGTTAGCCTTGTAACTTTTAAATTAAAGAATTTACACACCCTATTTTTAATTTATCATGATGATGGTCTGAACAATTTAGCACTTCATAGTCTGCCCCTTAAGTTTTTTTCTGAATGGTGCCTCACTGGAGTATCAGTTAAATGTAAAGGTCATGTAAAGTTCCAGCAGTGATCTAAGTTGGTTAGTAATTTAATAGAGGCCAGATCACTTACAGTGCAGATACTCGGCCAGATCTCCACCATTGCAGTACTGAGAAAGGAAGAAAAACAAACATGACTTTGTTACAGAAGGAGCTATGGCATGATGAATGTATTTAGCACAGCAGCTCTAATAGACAGCATGGTTTTGATTGCTTCACTGTTGATTATATTGTAAATAGATGTGAACAGAAGACATATTCTACAGAGACATGTAAATGAGGATTTTTAGAAACCATTATTCACCGGTTCATACATTGTTTGTGAGACCAGAGATTTAAGAACTGCGGCTGAACGCAATGTAACATGTTTAAAATATACTTACTTCCATGACGAGGTAGACGCATCCAGAAATTTCCTGTTGAAAAAGCAGAGATAAAGGATATTAGATAATGATATCCTCCACAACAGAACTGATTCTAATCAAATATGATACATTTCAGTGATGTATGCTCTCATTTAAGAGACATTTTTCATTAATATATTCCAGTACCATGTAAATATTTCCTATAGTCACATTTGCAAATTCACTTTTTAAATTGCTAAGAAATCGCACCAAAAGTACCCATAATATTCAGCTCTTAGAACTGCTTAAATTTCCTCCAGCTTTATGACTTTGTTCATGTGAAGATCATGATATTTGGTCCGAAGTCACCACAGTGGTTTGACCCTGTTATTATATTACGCAATAGGAGTCATAGAGGCCAGGCTTTAGCAGGGCTGTGCCGCTGCCGTTGGCCAGAGTCCAGCCAGGCAAGGCTGCTTTCCACTGACACGGCAGGAACAGGAGACGCCAAACTGCCCAGCTGACTGCAGACAACACACTCATGCATGGGTGGGGAGGCAGTTAGATTTAACAACACGGCTGTCAAAATACTGGGTGAATATGAAGAGTTATTTTTGGATAACATGGCATTTGAAAATACAAATTCCAAAAGAACCATGGTATTAAAGTGATTTAAACTATTAGACAGTGTTTAAGGCAGTACTGGCTGCACCCTTTATGGTGTATTTTGGCCTTTGAGCAAGCTCACGTAGTACTAAACTTTGGGCTGTCAGTTATGGAGATCCTCTGGGACCTACTGGGACTTTTAGAAAGTTGTTTAGTTTTTGTTTAGTTGGAAAACACTTTTTCTCAGTATATTTTTATTACTTTAGTTTAGCCTTTCTCTTTAATTTATTTCCTAACATTATTGCACTGCCTTAAGGGTTGACTTACACGCTCATTTCACTGCATGTTATACTTGTATAACTATGTATGTGACAAATAAAGAATCTTAAATCTAACTCCAGTAGCTCCCACAGATAACACTCACAGCATCTGTGAGGACAACTTAAACAACAAATTAAGTCGTTAGCCTGGGCAGGCTTCCCAGTGTATCTGCTCACGCATGTTTGTGGCCCATAAATAAAGGGATACTCACTAAACCAGCAGGTAAAATAAATGACTCAACCCAAGACTGCAGCAGAGGCAGAAACCTTTGGTTCCCATAGATTCTGTTGACTAAGGTCTTGCTTGGTTTACTTTAGCTATTGTTTGGCGTGGGCCAGGCCACCTGGTGTATATAACACTGCGGTCAGGCAGGTTCAGCCTGGCGTCTGTCTGCTGAGAGAGTCCATTTACTCATTCCGACCAGCCCAGACACAACCACACACAGCCAACACACTAATAACGACCTTTCTTGTTTGTGAATGCTACTGACATTATGCAGGGGGGATCTGTGCCAGCATGTTCCTGCTAGTAGAGGTGTATAATATAAAACTTCATATTATGTTCAGCCTCTCCAGGGGTGGGAAAGGAGTGAGAAGTCTGTCCGCCGTGAATGATTTGTGTGAGATTACTCATGGGGATGGCGCATAAGAGTACTAGCCAATCATCCTTTAGTGATGCAATGGGACAAAAGTACATATAAATGTAATTAATCATGAAATTATGTAATTAGGAAATTACACATTAATAATTAAGTGATGCCAATTATTTGTACGGCAAAATTACAACATTAATACTACTCCTCAATGACTCCTGTATAACAGCAAACCTGATATGCCTGAGACGTATCACTATCTGCCATCTGTTGCGAAATCAACGGCTTTACTATCCATCCTGTTCTCTATTCACACCAGCCTAGTGAACATCAAAGCCCTGTATGCAAATGATACAGTGGATCAGTAGAGAGCTGTTTTCTGCCTATGGGGTGAAATGAATCACAAACAGGCCACAGGTGTCAGACGTTACCCATTTGGCAAGTTTTCAGGGCATCTTTCAATGGCTTATTGTAACTTTCCAAAGATGCTGGGCAAGAGGGATTGAAATGAACATAAGTGTTAATCATTATATAAGCTCTAGCAAGGCATCTGGTACCAAAACTAGGACCAAACCCAAGTCTACTGAAATATTCGGAGTCAAAGTTCTTGTCTATGAAGCAATTCAGTGCTCGAATTGCAGTACTTTATTTTCATAGACTGTATACGTATATTGAACTGCTGCTGAACATTTGCAGATATAAACCACAAAATTACATTCAAGGTTTCAAGTTGAGCTCCAGTTTTTGGATTTAAAAAATTACCCTTGTGCTAAATGTCATATTTTTACATCTAGTTTATTGTTTATATTCATAGTTTATTTATATATGTGTATAGTGTGAGTCTTTTTGTACTCTTTGTAATCTGGAGCCATGTTGCCTCATCTCACTGTATACATGTATAAGATGATAAGGTTGACTTTGGCTTTAAATTATACAGCATGAGGCATGAATGATTATCCTGAGCTGTGGTCACTTGCTCAAAATATATACCATGAAAATTTGGTCTTAACATTTTATGAGAAATGTTTACGCGTAAAAACCTCTATCAACTTCTAGGTATTTTTCACACCTAGATTGTTTGGGAGGGTTTTACATTAAATCTTTTTCATTTGGTTGGTTTGGTTTCATGCCACAGTGAAAAATGTGTTGATGTATTGGTCAGAAATGTGACAGGGACACAAGCACTTCAATTTAGAGCATAAAAAACCCATTCTTAACTTTCTCAAGCCTATCAATACATACCATAGCAATTATAATAAAGCTTACTTGATCTCTGCTTATTTATGACTCTGTGAATCAACAGCTAGAATTTAACAAGTCAAGTTGCTGATGCCTGAATGTCTATCATGAGTCAAACAGGCAGATTAAGTGCCCAGTACAGCTCTGATATGCTGCGTAAAGAAGAGGAAAACTCACTCTGAATTCCTGTACTTAGTGAGAACCATCATAAAACTGCTTTTGCTTTTTTTGCTTTTTAGGTTTGTTAAGGTGTGTGACTCAGCTGGGAGCAACTTGGTTAAAAGCAGGTGTTGATTTAAGTTTAGCTTTACAGGTATGAAGAACAGATGTGGACTACTTAAGCACTGATGTACGTCGCTCTGGATAAGAGCATCTGCTAAATGCCATAAATATAAACTGTGTTAGCAGCAGCAGCGAACTGAACTAAGATTCATATGGAAACAGACCATGACCTTTGGAGGACCACAGTTCATTTGTTCCTCAATATAGGTGGAGTGTTCACACCTGATAGAACCGGTCCACATCAGATCCACATTAAACAAGGTATGCGTGGAAGTTCCTTTATACCCTAAGTTCCTAAAGGGAATCATTTTACAAAAAAAATTACCCCCACACACATTTTTTGGAAATTAAGCAGCAAAAAACAGTTTCACTGCTTTTCTGATTTCACAAAAACCAACACTGTATTATGCGTCCACCTTCTGAGCCAACAGCAGTGCAGTCTTGTTAATTAACACTTAAGCTTAAAAGAAATTAACTCTTTTTAAATGAGGCACAAAACGGGCATGAGGATTATTTACATACTGTTACTGTCAAAACAAAACCTTATATCCCCAGAAAGATGTGTGTACTGGAGAAGCCACAAACCTTAACTGATACTGTCATTTAATGTCATTTAATGTATTTTTCCCAAAGTAATTTTGGGCCGTTTCTCTTGGTCCATTAATCACGTAATTTATGTAACTTATGTAAAAAAAATAAAACGGGTAATAATTGAGATACAGCAGGAGTATATATGGATTTTAAAGCCACAGTAATAATCCAGCCTGTTTTTTTTCAAGGGGAAACTACTGTCACTACTTCTACTGAACTTTAGGAAGCTGGGCTGCTACGTCATCGGTTGGAGCTACAAACGAACCAATCAGAGGCGCCGGTTCGAGCTAAACGTCAACAAAGAGCCATGTGAGTGCCTCAGCAGGTCAGAACTTCTTAAACATCCTGGTCATCCTCTTTCACAGTTTCCAGCCTAGTCATCCTCTTTCACAGGTTCCAGCCTCTGCCCAACCACTGGCGATGACTGACTATTTTCATGACTATAATCTGCAGCTGGTAGCTGACATACCTGGAAGTCCAGTAAACCGACGATATTTTCATGTTTCAGCTCCTGCCATAAAGAAAAACAAAACAAAAAAACATCAGAAGTTTCGGACGTTGAAAACAGTCATCATGCTAGGAGATCACTCACACATGCCTACCTTTAATATTTTGATCTCTTTCCCCAGGAGTGACTGCGATTTGGCCAGATTCTTCTTGTTTATGCACTTCACGGCAACTTCGAGATCACGTTTCTGTTCAGTGAGGGGGGGGGGTGTTAGCCTCAAATCAACGTCATATCAAACCCAACGAGAAGAAAGATGTCAATCTCTCGACGACTGCAACATGCTTTAAGTGTTGTGCCATATGCTGTAAGCAGGGCTCAACTTGGCTTCCTATTTTGCCAGAGTTCCCGTTCCACCTAAAAATTTCAAGCGGTGGGGGGTGGGGGGGGCATTACAGTCTGAACTGCAGTGAGAAATGAAGTGGTATGAAAAGTTAGACAACGGCGAATAATTTAGCTCTCTTCAGTTTCGCATGCTCTGACGAGACTGCCTGCGACTCAGTAATGATGCTAGTAAGCAAGAACAAACATAAAATAAAGTTTTTTGGACAGTGAAATCGCGTACCTCTTTGTGTCTCCCTCTGAAGACCACTGCGAAGGCGCCGTGTCCTATCAGGTCCTTTCGGTGGAACTCGAACTTTCCAACGGTCTCCATGTGTGGAAAAACGTGTTAAAACTACCCAAATAAGATCCGACAGCGAAGTCAAGACGCTGAGGATTCGTCGTAAAGTCGTTTTGCTCTTCTGGGCTGTTTCTCACCCAAACAGCAAGCTGCTGCACTCATCATCGCCCAGCCGAGAGCTTGGCTAACAGAACAGCTTTCCAGTCTTCATCACCGCAGAACAGTCAGGGCACAGGAGCCCAGACACATTCTCAAACACTTTTACCAACAGTGAAGCAAATGTAGTGCGTAGACCCAAAAGCTCTTGACTGCAGAGCAAGAATCAATCAGCACAATAACTGAGGATTTACAGAAGCTATTCCTGTCTTTTTTTTACCCTTTTCGGTGTCAAATGAAATGCTAATTCTCCAGTGAGTTGAATTAAACCTAACCTTGAGGACTAACGCGTGAAAAATGAGCCTGTCCCCACGAATACAGCCTGACAGGCAGCAATAAGGAGCTATTGAGAGTATCAAGGTGTTATTTAACACAAACTCTGAGCAGAGTTCATCTTATAAACACAAAGTTAAAGTTTCAAACTACGTATAACAGACTAAAAGGGCGAAACTGTCGCTGTTTATTATATATATCGTCGCGTAAAGTCCGTAATGCTGTGATAAAGGTGTAGACGTAGTCCTCTCTCTGCAGGAGCCGGTTTGTTTTGCTTCGCCCCTAAACTCTAAACAAAGCTCTCACCCGGTGCACATGCGCACACGCAGGGTTTCAGCACCATAGCAACACGGCTCCGCCTCTCACAACGTCAGAAAATAAAAATAACAACATAACTCACAAAATAGTAATAATATGCCTATAATCTTTTTATAACCTTCACATTCCGTACAAAACGGCACAGCAAACCTCTATTACAACATACACTATATGGACCAAAGTATGGACCAACATACACTATATTGTTGGTCCACACACGTCAGACTTCGGGTACAGGTCCCAGTCATGTCACCTGCAGAAATTCTCTGATGACTCTGCCATGGTGGCCTGTACCAGGGATGGAAAGGATGATGAATACAGGAGTGTGGTGGGCAGCTTTGTTGAGTGGTGTGAGCTGAACCATCTACAGCTAAACATCACTAAGACAAAAAACTGATTGTGGACTTTAGGAAGCAGGCTCCTCCTCCCACCCCTGTCACCATCAGAGGGACTGATGTGGAGGTAGTTGAGGACTAAGGTACCTGGGGCTACACACTGACAGCAAACTCGACTGGTCCAAGAATACAGACAGTTTTCAAGAAAGGGCAGAGCCGGATTTTCCTACTCAGGTGGCTCAGGTCTTTCAATGTGTGTAGGAAAATGACATGTTCTATCACTCTGTGGTAGAGGGTGTTGTGTTCTTTGCAGCAGTGTGCTAGGGAAGTGCATTAAAGACAGCTGATGCCAACAGGCTGAACAAGCTGATTAAAACCCTTTTGTGCAGATAGGAAATCCAGCTTCATTTGGAATGATTTGTACTTACATCATTTAAGATTCATTATCTAATGTTTTACATGCAGCACACTGTTCATTGAGGGCTTAAATTGAAGAAGACAAATGGGCCAAGACATTCATTCACCTCCAGCCCTTTATTTCCTTCATTAA
>JBBPCX010000016.1:497777-513215 GCA_037974365.1 Hydrocynus forskahlii
ATTCATGGCACAAACACTATGTCACTTTTTCATAACCACTTGCACAAACACTGTCACTTTTCATAACCACTTGCACTAATAATGTTATTTTGTTATATCTGCCATAGTTATATTGTTACTTTGTTAAGAGTTATTTTGATATTATATTTGCACTATTCTGCTGTTATGTTCTCTTTGAACTCTTATTGTACATCTTTTTTTTCCTCCTGATCCTCTTGTTGCATTGAGCATGTTTAGGACAAAAGAATTTCCCTCGGGATAAATGAAGTTCTTTCTTATCTTCTTATCTTATCTTATATGGACCTGACCATTCCACCAACAGGGACTTTACTGACATCTTATTCTTGCATAGACTTTAATATGAAGCTGGTCAGCCCTTTGCAGCTATGACAGCTTTCACTATTCTTGGAAAGCTTTGCAGTGTTTTTGTGGGAATTTGTGCCCATTCATTCGGTAGAGCATTTATGAGGTCAGGCACTGATGTTGGATGCGAGGGCCTGACTCGCAGTCTCCGTTCCAGTTCATCCCAAAAGTTCTTCCACACCAAACTCACAAAGCTGTGTCCACAAAGATGGAAGCATGACATTGTCCAAAATGCCTTGGTATGGTGAAGCTTTAAGATTGCCCTTTCACTAGAAGTAAGGAGCCTAGCCCAAACCCTGAAAAACAGGTTTGTCCCAATACTATTGTCCATATAGTGTAGATCAATGTTTAAAACCTGTGTAATATCTCCCTTGCAAAATACTGCAATATAATCACATTTAATTTAATGAGAATTGCAGTTATTATTTGTAAGATTAATGTATACATAGACTAATATATTAAACATATACAACATTGTAGTAATACTACATTAATAACAGTAGCCTATATAAAGCAGTAATAAAAATGGCATAAACCATTTAGCAAAGTTTTAAATTTAGAAGTAATTCAGATAAAACTCTTCTGTGTATAATCTAATGCACGGTTTTCTTAGTGATTAAAAAACCTAAAACAAAACATAACTGACTGCTGAGCATAGCGAAGATGAAATACATGCGTTCAACTGCCCAGCATTGTGGATGAGTCCAGGCTATGGAATGTAAGTTGAGGGTGTGGGGGAAGTGAGCAGGAGCTTGTGACTGGAATGGAACTGACCCAACTGCTTTATAGAAAGATAAAGGAAAGGAAAAGTGAATTCTGTTCTGCATTCCACTTTCCACAGGTTTCTGCAAGACTCAGAGCTGAAACGAAATCAGCTTTGTGCCTCAAAAAAATTCCAGAGCCTGGAGAGAGACAATGTTGTCAGAGTTTGAAAGAACTCAGGGCATGTCTTCTCATGATTAAAAAAAAAACAAAACAATTTCACATATATATATGGAAATTAAATATAAATATAAATTTCAGTGTGTAAGTCCCAGTCTTGTCAGGGAGTATATGCTGTATAGAAAGCGGTTTTATATTAATATATAGAGATATGAAAATATGAACATGGTCTAATTCAATACATACAAACATGAATGATATTTTGATATGTTGCAGTGCTGAATACTGAATGGAGTTCTGAAACTGATGTTACAGTTAGTTCAAAAGGTTATCTGTTCATGTTAAAGTGATTCTGTTTTTTCATGTAAGAACTGAATTAACTTTCACCAGTGAGAAATGAACCTGAATATGTAGTCATTAGAAATGTACCATTAAAAAAAACACAACAATTAAATTAATACTTTAAAACCATTTCCTCAGTTAATATGAACTTACAATATTTCTGATCTGATTTTTAGTACTAAGTTTCTCACAACAAGAAACTGCATAATGGCATAATAGTAATAATAATAATAATAATAATAATATTACTAGTAATAATAACAACAACAAACAAAAACAAACAACAATAATAATAGCAATAAATACAACAATAACAAAAACAACAATTTCTGTGTAAAAACTTAAGATACATTTATGAGACACCTTTGGGTTTTTTCCAGCTCCCTCTTGTTAACTTAACTCAAATCTCTCTTATAATTTTGAGACTTCTCATCATTATTAGACTCCAGACTCCTTTTTGTGATGAAATTCCGATTAAGTTACTATGGTCGGCAGCGCCCCCGGGTGGCCAGAACAGTGTGCTGCGTCTGTATTGTTTAATGAACTCTGTTCAGTGAGAGGCTCTTTTCAGTCTTGAAGTTGAATCTGAAGAACCTCCTCACTGTGTTTAGTGGCTAAGTGGGTTGAAGTTCCACAGCAGTAGGAAGACAGTTGAGTCAGATCCTAAGCAGAACACCAGGATGAAAATCTAATTAAGAACTCGGCTGTGGAGAAAGTCAGCAGTGTGAAGTTCTTGGGTGTGCAGGTGACGGACAACCTCAGCTGGACACTCAACACCACCGAGATCACCAAGAAAGCCCAGCAGTGCCTGCACTTTCTGAGGAGACTGCGTAAGGCCCGCCTTCCTCCTCCCATTCCTCACCACCTTCTCCCGGGAAACCATTGAGAGCATCCTCTGCAGCTGCATCACTTCCTGGTTCAGAAACTGTAGCAGCGCCAACTGAAAATCCTTTCAGTGGCTGGTGAGGACAGCGGAGAAGATCATCTCACCCTCCCACCACTCACTGAACTGTACAAAAACACTGTGTCCACCGTGCAACCGGCATCATAACAGATCCCACCCACCCCTCATGGACCACATGGACTGTTTTCCCCCCTGATTTCAGGAAAAAGGTTCAGAACTGACCGTAACACCACTACCAGACATCACAACAGCCAGCCTGCTTGTAACATCAGGGGTCTGAAAAGGGTCTGACCTCATACAGAGACTGCTATAAGAAATGCACTTGAAATAATGAACAATGTCCTTGTGGCTTGATGTCTCCAACTGAAGGTCAGTTTTATGTTTTATTAAGGTTTAGAATCAACATCAAAATGGTTTGGTGGCCCATTTTGTTTTGTGCTAATAACTTATGTATGTTCTGTGGTCAGATTTTTACCCATAATGCCCATATTTTAAAAAGCATTGATCAAAAAAAGATGTTTATAAATGGGTACTTACAGCACATTCATTAGCACTGAAAACGTTGCTGCCATCTTGCAAAAATTAATCAATTCATTCATAAGCTTATTTTACCATTGTCTTGTTTACAATTAAATATAGCACCAAAAATATCTATTTAAATCTTTGTATATTGGAAAGTGAAAAGTTATTAATATGATTAATATTATTAAGGTAATTCCAAACTTTTGAATGCAATTATGAATATAGAAATCAGGCCTATGAGGCTTTTTACAGCTGCAGTTTCCAGCCACAGCTTTACAAGCACACACACATGCACAGACACACACACACACACGCACACGCACACGCACACACACACACACACACACACACTGCCAAGTCTGAGGATGTCATCGCCTCTCTCTGTATTGCACGCTGTAAACCAGCCTGATTCTAAGTCAATTAATCTAATTCGATAATTCGAGAGGAAGCCCCAGGACGTGGATCATCATGGCACTCCGCCCAGATCACATTCACATCATGTCCAAAAAGATAGAAATTGGATGGCGCAAGACTGAGATATAACCAGCTCTTCCGCTCTGACATCAGCTACCACTGGGAGGACAGGCGTCAGTCTCTGCTGTCCAAATCCACGGCCAAAAGCACTGAACAGAACGTTCTCCTCCAATACAAACACCAGCTCCCCTCCTGTAGAGTCATATCTATAAGAATATGGTCATCAGAGCGGGACTCCAGTAACGCATTCAAGAGGAACATTCCAAAACCGGGTCCGGGTCCTGGGGCCTTGATTAATTGACCAGTTGATCCCCTGACGTCTGTGCCGTCATCAGCTGAAAGTCACAACAAATGATCCGCACTGAATCAGTCGATTACCATGCAGGAAAACAAAACAAACACAAGATTTCTCAGTGCTGACCATAAATCAGCTCGTCTAACCAGATTTCACAGCATCATCTCCACTGACCCCACGTAGGTTGACGCTAATGTGGCTAACAAACACTGCAAGGCAATAGTCACCCGAAACTCCTCTGTAAACACACACCCAATGACGCAAAAGACATTCAGCTCTTCATGAAGGAGGTGCAGAATTGTGGACGTGGTTTAGGACACAGAACGACTTACTGTAGGTTATAAAACTGATCTGAGCGCACCACCTTAGTGCAGATGTTTATGGAAAAGATTTGGGTGATTTTATTGACTTCTAGTCAACAGCTTCAGTACTAAAGCAAAAATTGGACATCAGACAAAACAAAGCATCTGGGCTAGAATGAAAAATCAAATTGAATTGAACTAAATTAGTTTTTTTTTTTTGCTGAAATAGTCTTTAAATAGTTGCCAGGTTGGACATGCTTTACAGAATGTCAGCCAAAATACCATCTAGTCCTAATCAGTAAGGTCTTTGCCAACATTCTGGAAAGATCTAACCTATGAAAGAGCACACTATGGGTGGACCATGGGTAGGTGGGGTTATTCAGTCTTTTTCTGCTCAGTTCAGTTAAAGTTGTAGCTTGTAAAGGCAGTTTCACCTCATTGCTGTGAACAACACCATCAACTTCAGGCATAAAGGAGCAAAACATGTTAACCACGATGGTGTCACATCATCAGCAGTGTAATAGATATGTTTTTATTTTTGTGGACCTTCACTTTCTTCATCATGAAAAAATAAAGACAAGTCACAGAAGACACCTTTGAGGAAACAAAAAAGTGACAGCATTGGCAAAAAAAAAAAGAAAACACTTCACAGAGAGCGTCCAACTCACATTATTAGTTTTATGAAAAGCTCAGGCGCTTCTATAGAAAGAAACATAAAAAAATTACAAGTGTCTTCACACAGTACATTACTTCATTAACTTTATCCTTATCATCATCATATATTTTTATGCCTTGACATCTCTTTATGCTTCATAACACTGAAAGCCTAAAGTATCATAGCCCTGCTGTTTGTTCTCCTATGTTATTAGAACCTGATGTGTTTATCCACATCAAAGTTTAAGAACAGGTTCTCTCATGACTGAGAAATCCCACAAAATAAGGCCTGACCAAATTAAAATAGTAAATGTGCCTTTTCAGAGAGATTTCAGGAAAAAAAGACTAAAATACAATAATACATAATTTAACCCATTAAATAACTATGGTACAAGACAACTACTGGAAATGATGTTTATATGTAGAAGAAAAACCCTAACCATCACTGTAATTCCCCCATTTAAGTTATGTTTGGCAGAAGAAACGCACTAGTCTCTGATGTGGCGAAGCTGCAAACCTCCCCAAATGTTTTGTCAATGTGATGTCAATGTCCATTATGTCATACTGTCATTTCAAAAGCTATTTTCTGGCCCTGGTCTGGCTAGCCAGGTAAACCTAGCCTGAGAATATTGAAATATTATACACAGTGCTACTGTGGAACAACTGAAGTTCCAGTTTGATTTATCTATAATTCAGGCTAAATATGAGGAATTACGTTGATGCTGATTTGTAGCAGATAAAATTATGTGATTCACTGAGATTTTTATGATGGAATGAGTCCAGACTGACAGATACATATACTGGCTGTCAGAACAAAACTTCATAACTCCATAATTGAAAGGGGCATCTTCATGAGAGGCAAAAAATATTTAAATGTATAATAGTAATTTTGGACAATTTCTACTCATCTGTTCATCATGAGTTTAAAGTGGCTGGTACTTCCAAATTATGTAAAAAATTAATAACGCAAGTGGAGAAACTAACTGGTTTCCCGGCCAGGGTGGTCGGAGTTTTTTCTGTGTGGAGTTTGCAAGTTCTCCTCATTTCTGTGTGGGTTTCAGGCAGGAGCTCCGGTTTCATCCAACAGTCCAGATATGCAGATTAGGTAGGCTTGAGATGCTAAATGCCCCTTGGTGTGAGTGTGTGTGCTTATGTGTCTGCCCTTCCATGGACCTGTCCAGGGAGTTGCTGGGATAGGCTCCAGCACCCCCGCAGTTCTGGTAATAAAAATAATGGATAGATGGATGAACAGATGAATGGATGGAGATAAGTGGTTTTGTTCTGTCAGAGCAGCTATGTGGTCACAACTAATGTGGTTAATTTTGCACTGTACCAATAAAAGTCACATCATAGAGTCTTACAAGAATGATCAAACCCCTTTGCAGATATTTATCATTCAGATATGAGCAAGAGTGCATGAAACATCTTAAGTGAATGTTTAAGTCAGTTAGGTGTCTCAGTTGCACAAAACTCAGCGCTGTAAAAAACACAAGTATTAGCCTTTTCTGAGAGGTTTCATGAAGTGCACGTAAAATACAAGGCTAGAACATGGCTAAAAACTTTAATGAGGTATTTTTAATTAAATATTTATACTGTTTTATGCACACAGGCACAAATTTCTAAACATCCTACTGATTATATGGCCTAGAGTAAAAATCAAACCCAAAATTCAAGCTTGTCTCTGTACATGTATCAGAATATTTGTACTGTATAAGGTTACTTGTGGCCATGTGCATTTAACATCTCAAGTACTGGTCCTAAATTAAATGCTTAAGGGAAAAACTGAACCATGTACAGTCAGCTCCATAAATGTTATGCAATGGCCAAGTCAATCACCTGAATCTGACTGAGCATGCATTTCACTTGCTGAAGACAAAACTGAAGGGAAAATGTCCCAAGAACAAGCATGAACAGAAGACAGTAGAGGCCTGGCAGAGCATCACCAGGGATGTAACTCAGCAGCTGGTGATGTCTATGCATTGCAGACTTCAGGCTGTAACTGACGGCAAAGGATTTGCAACCAAGTATTAAAAAGTGAATGTTTGATTTATGATAGCTAATTTTCCCCATTACTTTTGGTCCCTCAAAAAGTGGGAGGCACATATAGAAAAAGTTCTCCTGATTTGTATGTAAATACCCTCAAATTAAAGCTGAAAGTCTGCAGCACACCTTGTTCGTTTCATTTCAAATCCATTGTGGTTGTGTATAGAGCCAAAAAGATTAGAATTGTGTCTATGTCCCAGTATTTATGGACCTGACTGTAAATGTTATTGGTCAAAAACTGAAGTACTAAAACATGGATGTTTCCACCTTTTCACAGTCCAAAATTCACTTAAGATGGTTCTTGCAAATGGCCAGTGGACATTTGGTGAAAGTCATGTAACACAAGACAACTATGCAGCACAGAACTGTGGGAAGACACAACACAAGTTAGAATACAGCATCACAACATTGAGGAAAAATGAAGTCATTGAGTTTCATGAATAAATTTT
The DNA here is from genome assembly GCA_037974365.1 of Hydrocynus forskahlii. NCBI lineage: Eukaryota > Metazoa > Chordata > Actinopteri > Characiformes > Alestidae > Hydrocynus > Hydrocynus forskahlii. The sequence goes on from JBBPCX010000016.1 coordinate 505,008, forward strand.
CCCTTTACAAATTAACAGTGACACACACTGAAGGCTACATACTGGAACTGTAGTCCTTCATTCCGAACGTCTTTTGTTGCGGCAGTTGAAATCTTGCCAGGTACGTGTTCATGTGCCTTTTGGAGGAAAACTAATGGATGGTCCACATGGTAAGTCAGGCTGGATTTTTCAGTCCATCGACTCAGAGTAATAGCAGGTCCCATGAGAGTGTGGCAGCAAAACGGAATACTCCTCCTTCACCGGCATCTTGTGTCACAGTTTAGTGTCAAGTAACAGACAGCAGTGGAATCCAGCAGTTACTAGAGTTACAAGGAGAACGTCTTATAGTTTATAACACTGAACAGAGTACATTCATCCAACACAATGAGTCTTGTGTTTTCATCTGCAACTTATTACTGTCTAAAACTCTGTTTATCTTCATGAAGCGAAGGGGGAGAGAGTGACATCAGAGTGCTGAGCATAAGTCTGCTAGCAGCTGTGAAAGCCTGCAGTCTTTTCGTTTCATCACTCACTCTTTCTCCGGTCCTGTGAGAGCTTCAGAAAAGCTTTGAGTCACTGTGGAAAGAACTGTGGCTGAAACTGCCAGTGTGTTTGAACTGAAGTACTACTTTCATTGTCCATTTATTGTCCATTCATCAGTAGCCGTTGTTTACTGCGTGGCTCTTAGACTGCCGACAGGTCGATGCGATTGGCTGAGTTGGTGCTTTTGTCCCATGTGTGCATCTTTGTTGGGCTCACGCCTCCTTTGTTACCATTCATCTATCAGACAAAAAACCCAAAGGATAATGAACAAAGCAGTGTGTTCATTATATGTAACATTTGAATCAATATTGACATATAAAAAGCTACTGTTGCTCACAATGAACAAAGTAGAACAGCCACTAATTGGCTTAATACAGTCAGTCATACTAATTACTTCTTACTAGCTTCATCTCTCTGTAGACAAATGTATCCTTTACATGACATTTAAACAGTTCTGTAAAAAGCTAAATTATTAACAAGAAATGGAGATAAGCAGATGCTAAACCGCGTTTTGAAAAAAGATTCATGGGAACTGGTTGTTAGCCATCCTAGCTTCCTTGCTCAGCCTATTCTTTTAAGTAACAGCAGAATTGTAAGTATAAAAAGGATATACAGGTATCTGAGGTATGATTACTTTTATCAGCATGTACTCACAATGTCTGAGTTGAAAGGCTTGACGTTGATGTTGCGGATGGAGCTGCTGGTCAGAGACCACACTTTGGTCTTGTGCTTGAAGGCCGCTCTCACCTGAAGTAGAGTTAATTTATACAATGATTAATTTTAACCACATTACCCTGCAACACCATGATAATATTATTATTATAAAGATAATAATAATAATAACATAAGAGTCTGGTGTGCTATAAAGCTGTACACACTTGTTTAGTGTGTTATATTAAATACTTGCAAAATGTGTTCCCATTTTATAATTAGAATCCAAAATTGTTACCACCCCACTTTGGCGGAAGAAATAAGCAACATTAAAATTATATACTGAGACAAACACTGTGTTCGAAAAGCACACTCGTCTAGGGCTCTGTTTTATTTTTTTCTTTCATTTTCAAAACTGTTGCATAAAAGCAATGGCCAGTTTGTGTTAAAATCCACTCGACCGAATAACAGCCATTTTGTTATTCACAATAACACTTTTGCACTCTGTGGCTGACCGTATTGCTGTCTATAGGACAAATTTGAGTTCTTGTTTTCAACTTGGCACTGTTATTAACTTTGAAAATGTACTCGAATGCAAATGCTGAGGTAAACTGTAGAATGAAAGCTTCACCACTGGGTGGAGCTGTGATCCCTCTCTATTGCTATAATACTAATGATGTGTGTAATTTACACTCTGCTGCTGCAATGCCAGATGTATTCCCAAGCTATTTGTAGTTATGACCTACACACAGCTGCACAAACACAGCCAGAGCCTCACCTCGGAGTTCAGCAGACAGTGGAAGAGGAAGATGAAGAAGCCCTGCGAGATTAAAATGGAAAAGAGATGAGAAGAGAAACCCTGTAATGGCGCCATATCCCAAAACCCTATTGCTTTCAGTTCCCTCGTAATGAATGAGAGATCCAATTATTTTCATAAGCTGTAAATTCTCATTATTGGCTGGAGAGTGTGCGGGTGATTTTGGAGCCTATTTGTCATGAGAGAGTCAGTAAGAAGGACACACACATATATAATGTGTTCATGTGGCCCTTTCCTTTAAGCAGGAAGGAAATTAGAGTAATGGTGTTAAAGTGTGGACAAACCTGCAGAGAATTGAAGGCTGCAAACATGTACTGGAAGAGCAGGGATTGGTCATTCACGGCCAAAACCCCAAAGATCCACGAGATGCCCAGAATAGGCAAAAGTACTGCTACTGCTTTAGCTGTGAGCCTGTATAAACAATACACAGGTACAATATTCTATTATTAATACTTAATTATTGTTGACTATACAACTTTTAATTATAAATGTTTGAGGACATCTTGGCATCATAAAAATGAGAAATAAATTGCGATTACTTTTAATTCAAGCAATAAAGAACACGGGTTTTGATAGCATAAAGTAGCTATGGGCTAGTTAGTACATTCATCTTAAAAATGATTTAGCTTTATGGTCATCAAGGGCCCACCTTGGTATGAAGAGAAGCTTTGAGATTATGTTTGGATAGTTTTCCTTCCCTAAATATAATTAAAAGCACAAACATTTGGCCCAGAAGTCTTTGGCCCAAAGTAGCTTTAACTACCTGAAAGATTTGAGTAATAATAATAATAAAATAATAAAAGTGATGACATCACAACAAGGCGGTAAAATGTGAGGCCTTTGGCTTTATTTTATTTCTAATATGTCACTGACATTTACACAAGTGAAACTTCTGTACTTAAAGTGACAAAGGAAATGTGCATTTATATGACAAATGGTTTAAAAATATAAACTTTAGATGAGTAGTGTGTGTTGAATTATGCAACCATACGCTAGCACTGAAGTTTGGAAACACTTGTCATTTGAATACTTTTTGTTATTGTACTCAGTGATAGCTTCCAGAGAGGAGTTTCTGCCTCAGGTTTGTTAATATTACAGCTTTGATAACTTATAGCTTTCTCAATGATTATGGAATCATCTATAGCTCCGATATTCATTTTTTACAGATTTCACATTAAATCTGTGACGCTGTAATGTTATAATAGAAATAGTAGCACTACAATAGTATCAGTTAAAATTAAACAGATACGTTTTTGCAGATAAAATTAAACAGATAAGTTTAAACAGCTGCAAAGCTCCCCAATAAAACAATGAACCAATTAAACAGACACACACTGCAGTAGTAGTGCCGCTGAAGACTAGCGACTGATAAGAGCAGACAGTGTAGAACAGTTTCTCTCACTGTGTGAAGGCAGCAGTCACTCACTTGACAGAGTTTGCGTCTCCGTGGACTTTATAGTTTTCTGCACTGATTCTAGAGATGATCCTTGTCACGGCAATGAGGATACCTATATTCACCTGAAACACACATTGCACATTACAGAGATTTCTTAATCCCTAACAGACTATTACACACGCTATTTCCTTACATATTATGGTTAAAGGTTGAAGTTACAACAAAAGCTTGGTGTCAGTTTCTGCAAATTATAGTGCACCTCATTAAAACAAGCAGAGTAATTGTATGGTAAGAGTAATTGTGTGATAATGTAATTACATGCAAACAGTAGAAAACTGGGAAACCACAGTAATTACTCTAGACTTCCTACAGGCTGGAGTCTTTAAAAGAACACTCACCATGATGACGAACAGTGCAGGTGCTACAAAAGCCCAGATTGCTCCGTTCTGAAGAGACAGCCAGCAGCTAGAGAGCAGTGATGGGAGAGAGGATACAATCAAATAAACAGTACTGTGCAAAAGTACCATCCATCATCAAACAAAGTTTCTGATGGAAACTACAAGTAATACTGGGCTTCCACACTGATATACTATACATAAAATCACTATTTATTTATTATGTTATTTGTATTTATTCTTTTTTCTTTTATTTTGTATATTTTTCAACGTTACACACTTTCACATTTCACAATATTCTTTCTGTCACAGCAAGTTATCTCTGAAGTTCTAACTTTACATGAGAAAGGAAAAGTGTGCTTAATTAACTTAATTTATTGATGTAATGAGTAGTTTTAGACCATTCATGATTAAATATCCATATAGCATAAAGGACAACTTGTATTATCAAATGACTCAGGTGGAGTTAGAAGTTCGTGTGGCAGAGACAATACACTGATCCACACTGTTGTAGTAGACACACACTGCAACTCACTTTCCAACCTCCCCATAACTGCCCAGCGATGACGTCATGGACACCATGCATATGACCAGCGGGGACCCTGGGGAGAGAGGGGAAGGAATGGAAAATTTGAACTTTGAAATGCCAGACATTGCCAAATATGTCAAATATCACCTAACAACGGAGTACACTGTACAGTTTGAGTGCAGTGTGGTAGAATGTATACAGACCATTTCGAAACCAGTTCATTTGTTCTTTTCTCAAGGGAAACATCTCCTTCTTCCATACGTTCCCTTTATTTTCTTAAGGAGCTCTAATTATCTGAACGGTGACAGGTTGGCTGTGACATGCGTGTGGCGTGAGGGGGGAAATGAGAAGTGAAGGATCAAACGCATTCTCTGGGGTAAAAATACCCCGCTCTAACTGCTAAAATGCGATTGGGATTTTTACGATCGTGTCCTAATAACTATAATAGGGACCGCTTGGAGCGTGGCCGGCTTCATCTGTGCCACTACAAATAAAAAGCAGGGAACTTTTGCCAGAAGACATTTAGAAAAGGGGAGCCTCCATTCTGAAGTCATGACTAAAGCTTTAACCAGGGCCCATTTCACTGACTTATTCTACCATGGGTTACCTTGGAAACCAATAAATACTTTCATAATTTACAACCCGTTTTGCTCACAAACATCACAGACTGCTTTGACTTTCACAGCTAGGGTGAATATATGCCCATTTAAAAGCGATTGCAGAGTTCTGGACAGATTTGTTTAAAATCCTTTAAGGATAACAAGAGATCGTGACTCTAAGTGTGAGAGAAGCAGAAAGAGAATGAGAGAAAGTGAGAGAAGAGGGAATCGAGGGAATTCTGCATCCAGAAACAACACATGTTGTGTATTAACACATCTGAGCGATTGAGGACATGTGAATGAATAACAGTGACAATGGCATTAATGATCGCTCACACAGTACTCATCCAGTTTTGTGCTCTTTAATGCAGTGGCCTCTTAGACAGACCCTGATGAAGAATGGCCTCACACACATGCAAAAAGTGTGAGGCATCTCAGAACTCCCTCTAGCACTCACTTCCCATGTTCAACAAGGTGTTTTAAGGAAAAATCTGGTGTAAAACTGACATTACTGGCATTAATGTGTGGGTATTTTGCACTCTCATGTGTATGTGAGGCTGTGAGTATTTATGCCCATCTTCTTTGGAATTTTCACACTGTTCCTTCTATCTGCATATGTTTCATGGGCTAAAAACCTTTTGATTAGTACTTTAAAACATTTTTTGACAAAAAACTAGTAGTTTGACACCTGCTTATTGACTGTTCTTTCAGAAAACAAGTGTTTTAAAAAGGCAGTTTGTTCCCCTTTTCTGCAGTAATAGCCTCTATTCTTCCTGAAAGGCTTAAGACTTCCACTGCTCCACAGCCCAGTGCCGTGTTTACCATGTTTATTGATGTATATGTGCATATGTGTATGTGAGTATGTGTAATCATTCATTATTAATTAGCACACCTACCCCAGCCAATGCCATAGTAGTAGAAGTGTTTGCTGTCCTCCGAGCCGAACACTTTGACCACCATGCTGTAGAGGTGCAGCCCTTCCACCAACATCCAGGCAAACGCACAAAGGAAGAAGAAGTGCAGCAACACTGCCATCACTTTACAGGGCATCTACAGGCCAGAGAGAGAAAGAGTCAAAGGCATATTAAACAATTTCAGAAAAATCTACTCAAATGTATACAAATTTCCCTCTTACTTAAAATGTATTCAATTAATTGTGTTCGATGTTTGTGTTTCAAAGTCTGCTTTATTAATTTTCACTGGAGTAATGAGGCTAATGTAGCCATTCTGTAAAGTAAGCTTGTAGCCCACCAGTCAGCATCGTACAAGTATCTTGAAGGTCATACTTCTGTCTGCTTTATAGATAGTGGTACTAATGTAAATGCCATGGAAAAATATGTTTTTGTTGCCTTGGAAAACAATAAACTATTAAATGCCTCATAACAGGCCGCATTTTATGTTTTTTTCCCCCTACATGTTAAACTGTACAAATAAACAGTAATTACGCATTTAAATGTGTGGAAGTGTGTTTTCTGTAGATGTGTCCTTACTGTAATTTAAGAATAAATCGGGCTGACCTCTGAATGGATTAGATTTTCCTTGTTTTGCTAGAGCTACCTGATGATTTACACTGAAATATCTTATTGTAAGATAATGCTAAAAGTGATAGCTGCTGGTCTCAGTAGTAATGGAGAAAGAATGCAATAATTTAAACTGCTTCAGTGTGCAAACACAGGATAAAGCTATAAAATTTGGTCAAAACAGCTATTAAATACTCAGGCTACTGTAATAATCATGTTCAGCAACCCCCCTAACCATAAGAATCTTTTAAAATAGAGCAGACAAAGTGATTATCAGTTTGTTATGCCTAAAGAGAGACTGTGGTATTCTGGGCAGCCACGGTAGTTTATCACAGCTTTAAAAAAACAGGCCCTGGGAAATGAAGGAGGCAGAGAGTCTACATGCATTAGAGTTCAGCAACGAAAGGAAGCTGAACGCCCTTGGTGCACTTCCGTGTTCATGTCCTCAAACGGAGATATGAGCTGAGGAAATTGCATCAGAACGGCGTATTATCAAATCAGTCTGATGCTAACGCTGGAGGCATGTGAGAAGATCCGTACATTTATCTGACTTTAGTTCTGTCAGGATAATTCACCACGACGAGAAATCGACGGCTAACTTTGTTTGACTAAAGAAAGCCTGCTGCAAAAACCAGACATAATTGTGTTTGAGATAAGCACTCCATAGTAACGGGCGTCATGACTGGAGAAATGCTGAAGAAAATATCCTGGTTAAACGATCATCAACTCAATCAATTGATTGAATATATTCTTCAATCGAATATATTCTCAATCGAATCAACTTTAGAAAAAAAACAACAACAAAAAATCCAGTCATTCCAGAAGTACCAAAGGGCTTTGTGTCCAAGGCTATAACATCTCTGTAGTGCATCATTCAGCAGAGTTAAAGCAATAATCCTGTGAAAAAAAACTAATTTACACAAAATGTACCCCTTGCACAAGTAGCCAATAAGCCAAGATGTGAGGCTAAAGTAGCTAACAGGTCATTAAGGTTCATATGTATGGGGTGCTGTTTGTAAAAACAGCTTCACAAATTTAGAGATGTCATTTGTTCATAATTTAGCGCAATGTTCACACAATTTTCACACATTTAGAGCTAAATGTGTTAAAAATACAGTGTTACGTTTTGGTACATTTTCTTAATGCGTAATTGTTAAATGTTAAATATAGATGTTAAATCTAAATGTAAATGTTAAATCTTAAATCAAAATGTTAAATCTAAATGTAAATGTTCAATCTAAATGTAAATGTTCAATCTAAACGTGAATGTTATATTTTAAATCTAAATGTTAAATCTAAATGTAAATGTTAAATCTAAATCTAAATGTTAAATCTAAATGTTGAGCTCTAAATGTTTAGAAGATATGCTATTTGGCCACACCCCATGATTACAATTGGCTGTTACTTAGAAGGGGGCTGGACTGCATGCTGTGATATTCCCTAACCAACATGGAGGATTTGCCTTAAATGATCTTAAATCTAAATGTTAAATATGAAAAATATATCTCGCTCTATAAATGTGAAACTTCACAGTTAGATAGGGCTCGGTGACATCTTTCCAACAATCCCTCTTTTAACATAATAGCCCCGGCGATCCGGAGTAGGCCTGTGTGCCTATTGCGCCTCCCCAGACCATCACCGCGCCATCTGTCTTCTCCGTCCGGGAAACGGTCAGACCAGGTAAGGAGGGGGAGGTCTTTGTCTGGTCCGATGGTAGCTGCTTCTCACCTTCCAACCGTTTCCCGCTTTAACATCCAGGTACGACTCCGTCTGGGCCAC
>JBBPCX010000016.1:513315-543962 GCA_037974365.1 Hydrocynus forskahlii
TCTAAATGTGTGAAAATTGTGTGAACATTACGCTAAATGATGAAAAAATGACACCTCTAAATTTGTGAAGCTGTTTTTACAAACAGCGCCCCATATATATGTCACCATAGTGCAGCTAGGGGTTGCAAAACCATTATCTTTACTAGTCAACTAATCAGACAAAATGTGCTGACTGATCATCATTTACCAGAGTAAATCAAACAAACAAATAAAAAAACAAAATGCAAAGTGTTAGTGGTTACAAGTTGCTAGCAGCAGATGTTATGTAGTTTTTGTTGTATTTCAGTTAGAAGAAATTAAGGGTAGCTTAAGACTTTTGCACAGTACTGTACACAGACTAAAATGACTTCTATTTCCCATGGGAACTAAGCTACAGTATAACTAGTAGCAAGCAGCCATCTGTGCTCATGGTGACTAATCATGTAATCAATGCAACCTCTAGTGCAAACTATATCACACAGCTGTCTCAAACAATGTCGAGTTGTTACATGATCTCAAATAGACTTCTTTGTAGTTTCTGACCACCAGGCATGTCTTGGCTGATCAACTTTTTTCAGCAGATTCAAATGATTCAGCTGATTATGTTGACTAATGCAGTGTTTCAGTCACCAATCGAGTGAAAACTTGATTGTCCCTTGTGTTCAGTGAACAAAACACTGAAATAAGGTTATCTGAAAAAAAAAAAAAACAACCCAAATTCTTCCTGACTGGAGTGTGTGTGTGTGTGTGGTGGGGGTTGGTTATAACAGTCTCTCTCTCTCTTTCTGGTACTGTGGGCTCAGCACACAGTACTGGACACTCACTGTCCCGGGCTCGAAGCGGAAGCTGATGAGCAGGAGGATCTGGGCAACCAGGATGGCAAAGGAAAGATTGGCATGGATGTGGTAGCGCTGGTTCCGGATTGTACTCACAGACCTGTAAACACATAAGCATGAGCTAAAATGAGTTCTCTGCTTCAACGGCCTGAAAGTATTGGTGTACTAAAAACATTTCTAGTGAATAGACACTATAAAATTAGACACTATAAAAAAATATTTTTAAAAAATTGATTGTAGCACATTAGGGTTCAGTAGATAGGGATGGGGAACTGCCAGCCAGAGCACAGTTGGTAATTTCCCTGCTCTAACACACCAACTCACCCTCAAATGATGAGCAGGAAAATCTCCAAACTGTGCAAGAGCGTGGCTTTTCAGAACCTGAGCATCTCCCTCCCCCTTGCAAGGTTTGTAGAAAACCCATGGTGGCTGATAAAAGTTATCTTTAAGTTCATTCTAGTGCAAATAATAATTAAAATGCATGAAAAAGTCATTTATTTTGTCTGGATAAATAATTTTCCTTGAAAACAGGTTGAATACAAATGAATGAATAATATGTTTGCTGAAACACCTCAGCACAAATAAGCTAGAAGCATGATGACATAGTGACTGAAAGATACTCACGACAGCACGGCGAAAGTGACTAGGGTGATGGTCAGACAGAAGATGGAGATGGAACAACCCACATAGGTAATAGTGGAGAGTGCCACCTGATGGCTCTTAGCAAGCTGTACAGGTGAACAATGTACAGTACAGAAATTTAGTTGCAAACTATGAGTCATACAGGCCAATTTTTATTCAGAGTAATTCAGTTATTCAGGTTATGAAACAGCTTGTTGTGCCAAAGAGACACTGACTCATGTATATACAGTGATCCATTATACAATGTTTAATTGGAGAATCAACAGTATGCACAGAATTATAAGGTCTATCAAGTACATATGCATAGTGAAAAAAATGTGGTGTGCTGCTTGCACAGCGGGATGATTATCAGCGGGATGATTATCAGTCCCATACAGTCTTACTAATCAAAAGGACTTCAACTTAACATTTTAATTGCTTAAATCTTATATCATTATTATTATTATTTAGAATGATTAGTAGTTGTCCATCTTCACTAGTACAAATTTAGTTGAATTTGAATGGGACTAATACTGATTATTAATGAAATTAATTAATGTATTTTTATTATACAAAACAGCCTGCAGTGTTTCCCTTATATTGGAAATGTTTGCCACAATTGATGCTTTTTCAAAAAAGAAAAAAAGGCTACTGTCACATCCGAGCTACCTCTGCCACACCCCCAGCGGTCACAGTCACTGGACTGCTGAGCTGTGGTTTCCCTGACACACTAGGATGTCCACAAGTAGGTTTGTTTTGGCTTGGTGCGTTGCCTGGCAGCACACTTGTTTTAGGTTCAGTCCTCCTGCTCTCCTTGTGTTTACCTAGTTAGGCTTTCCCTTGTGTCTCCAGGTGTCTCCTTTTGTGTGTTAACCCAGGGATTTTTGCATTGTATATCTGATTGGTCACTGTGTTCCCTCTCCATGGTGTGTTTGTCGATCCAGCCGATCGAGCAGTCCGGCTTGCGGTCATCAGCAAAAATCTTTCGTACTCCTTGTGTTACTCTCATGTCTGCTCCCGTACAGTCTTGGTTGTCTGAGATGAACTCCTATCTTCTTAGCAGTAAGAAGTTCTCCTCATCGATGTATGCCTGTCTCTTGTTTTTCCTTAGCATTAACCAGCGAGGCTGAAGCGCCCTCAGGTTAGAGAGTTGCCCGTGCAATAAGAAGGTCGTGGGCTGCTCACACTGTGTGCTGTGTTCATGTATGACTTCACACTTTTATGTTTTCCAAGAGAGAATATTTCAAGAGACCTATTTTTTGCCTCACATTTGTTGATTATTTGCCATTTTCAGCTCAGTTCTACACTGAAATAAACTGTGGACAACTTGAACAATGTCCTCCACTGCATACTGCACCTACTGTGAACTGACTGTGCTTGAAGAAAACCATGTCCCACTGTTGATTTGTTTTTACATCAAGAAACAGGTAAACCATACCCAGCAGTCTGAGGTACTGAGGGAGTTAAGCAGTTATTATTTTTGGAAGCCCTGGAGCCAAAAAAGACCAACATTCAATTTCAGCTTTGATTGCGAAGTCCAAGGTTACACTTGGAAAAATAAAGGTTCTAAGAGTAGCACTGCAGGACAAATCAGTACTTTCTAGCCCAGAGTACTTCTCCAAATCCAGCCGTTAGGCTAAAAATGGAGTTGTCAGTAAAATATCAATCAGTTTTTCCTGCAGTCTCTGAGCGGACAGCAAGTCAACTCAATGCTGCCTTGATGTCTTGTGTGCATACAATGTCCTGTAGGTTTAGCGTTTTCTTGTGTGGTCTTACAAATGGTTATTCTCTCATAATCATGAACCGCTACCCCAGAGATTCTTACGCTAGATCCTCAATTCCTGTGTATTTCTTAGGCCTGTTGATGTGTATCCTGTTTCTAGCAGATCTCTGCTTTTCTGGTTTATATCTTCACAGTCGACCACTTTCTGCATCTATTTTTGCAAAAACACAGCCACAGAATTTGAGCGATATAAAGAGGGTATGAAATAATTTGTTGTTACATTTCATCAAAAGCAGTTCTGATTTTGATTAATTGTTTTGTGTGTGCTAAAAAAGAACCGATAAGCAGAACTATTGTGCATATTTGCACACTTAACGACTCCGCTGATGGAATACATTATCTATAGTCATTCAAACTAGTACTGTAAATGTTGACTGCACTAAATGCTGTCTTGTCCTGTTGTTCGGTTGTTCTAGTATTCTCTCTTTTTCTTTGCACTCTGTGTAGTCCTATCCTGCACTGTATTGTATATGGCGCAAATGACAATAAACCTACTTGACTTGACTTGATACATCAACCTATGTTATGTTAGTATGTAGTGGCATATTTGGTGTCTCACAGCAGAGTTATTCCCAGAACTACGCTTGAGTCGAGCTCTGCCTCCTGCCTTGTGATTATGGGAAGCCTAGAATATTTCTCCATGCAGTGAAGGAGCACAGGGAGAGGAGGATGGTACCTCGGACTACAGGACTGCGGTACACCACTAATTAAAGCCTTGGAAAAGAAAACTCTCAGCTAAATCAGCTGTGATTACATGAGTGAGTGATCTTATTAACACGTTACTAAACAAGCTACAAGATTAAGATGAGCTACACCTGGACCAGGGTACTTGCTCACTGTAGTACTTGGCTTTTTCATTTCTGTACATAAGTGGCACTAATTTGATTTGCAGTATCAGTTTAACTGGTAAAATTATTTCTTTGGGTCAGAATTTGAAACTTTAAAGGAAAAATAAGGAATGTGATTCTGTAACAAATCTAGCCTGAAATATCAAAGAGTAGTTTGTTGTCAATCATATTGTAAAGTTAGATAAAGTAAGGCCTTGTGATAACACATGTAGCCTAATAACAACATAATAGACAATGAGTTGATAGAGAAGTATTTTGCTAAAATTACAGTTGTTTATTTAAATGAATCAATAAAGAGCAGGTTTTATAATCTTATGTAAGTGCTGTTTTTTACTATGTGATGTGCTTCAATTAAAAATAATTTTTTTTTATTGTAAAGTATATTTTATACTGTACTGTAGGTATAGTATTTTATTCTATTCTGTTTTTGTTCTTTTTTTGCTGCTCTTAACTGTGTACTGTCTACTTTCTGCCGTGACAAAGCAAATTTCCCACTTGTGGGACTAATAAAGGTTTATCTTATCTTTTATCTGATCTTAAAAAGTACATTATCTGTATCAGTATAGGAAATGGAAAATGGTCATTGTGCCTTCTCTATGTGTATAGGAGTTCACTGTTGACTGACATTATTGTTACACCTCCTTCTGCCCTCTCTAACTCTCCTAAATCAATATGATGAAGACCTAACCAGCATTAATGAGTAATGCTGCAGCTCCTAAGCAGTTGTTATTTACAAGCTGACAATCCATCTCCATTCTCTCCTCTGGCCTGTTGAGCTCAGCCCACACACTCGGATCTCCTCTGAGACATGTTCACACACAACACTGAGTTTCAAATGAACCAGATACAAAATGTACCGCATCACTCCTTCTCAACTTTTTCCAAATTATTTCCTCCTCTCGGAGCTCAGGGCAGATTTAGTGAGCTCTTTAGCCAATCATAACTTTTTAGCCCTACATGCTCTTGGCTCATCATCTAGTCAAAACACAGTTAAGCATCTGACTCAGGAACAGGCCAGAGTGATTTCTGCTGAGATCCCAAGAGTGATCTTATCTTAATGTCTGAAAAAGTGAGCTCAGAAAACTCAGCCAAGAGTGGCAAGGGCTACACCTAAATGGTTCCCACACATACCAGTACCAAGCTATCTGCACAAAAAATGCTAAAACTGGCACCAAAGCAGAAGCTGAGAGTTATTGCCTTTGCTATTCAGTACTGTGCAAAAGACTTAGGCACCTATGCAAAGTGTTTAAAGCTATTGTTGTAAGCGTGTGTTAAAGTCTTTCTCCCTGCAAAGTTAGTAAGTATCAAGACTTGTTTTGTTTGTAAAAATGTAGCTGACATTTTGTAAGCTGGCGAGGAGAACACAGGTTCGGTTCCAGACTTCTCCTCAGCTCCTCCAGCTGTTGTTTGGATTTGTGAAATTCCATCACCAGCTCCTGATTTAATTTAATGAAGGACTGACTGAGTCAAACCAGGTTTCTGATGGAAACTACTGGGCTTTCACAAAGAACACATTGATATACTGAATACAAAATCACTATTTATAGTAGAATGTTATCTGTATTTATTCATTTTTGTTTTATTTAGTATATTTAGTAATATTAATATGAAAAAAAGCACTTACTGTTAATCTAATCACTCACTGCAAATTTATTTTAAATATTATTTCTGCAGGTGCCTAAGACTTTTGCACAGACTTTTTTGCCACACTAGAGTAATGCAATTTATTACGTGTCAAAGTAACATCCACATTAATTGCAGGACCCAAGATTTCCCAGCAAAACATTGCTCACACCATCGCACGGCCTCCTCCATCTTGCCTTCTTCACATAGTGCCTCTTGGTGCAACTCTTCTCCAGGTAAGTGACACATACACACACACACACAGCCATCCACGTGATGTAAAAGAAAACATAATTAATCAGACCAGGCCACCTTCTTCCACTGCTCCATGGTCCACTTCTGATGCTCATGTGCCCAATATGAGCGCTTTTAATAGTGGACAGGGGTTAGAATAGACACTCTGACCGGTCTATAGTGCACGCTGTGCTGCACTGTGTTTTCTGACACCTTGCTATCATAGCCAGCATCAACATTTTCAGCAGTTTAAGCTACAGCAGGTTTTCTGTGGGATAAGACCAGACCGGCTGTCACGATTCTGGTTTGCGGCCGCGGGGGTCGCTGTGGGACTGTGAACTCTCCTCCACCCACAGCTGGGGATAGTTTCCTGAGGGCTGATTAGCCCCAGGTTGGGTACTTAAGGTGTGCTGTCCTCAGATGTGGTGCGGAGCATTAACCTTTCCTTTTCCTGGTCTGTGTCCGCCCGCTCAAACCAATTCGTATCATCTCATCTTTACTTGTGTCTTCTGTTTGTTTATCTTGTCTGGCCCCCATGCCTGGTTTTGTTTGTTCTGTTTCGGTGTTTAATAAAACTTCTCATCACATGGAAGTCTGTGCCTGTGCCTCCATCTCCTTTCCTCTGTCCGGACAAGTCCGGTTTGTGATACCGGCCAGCCTTTGCTCCACAAACACATCAGTGAATCTTGGGAACCGATGACCATGTCGCAGTTTCATTCAAGTTCATTCAATTGTTTTGATGCCAACAAACAATAAAAAATATGCTGGAACAAAACTTGTATGCTCAAAATTCCTCACACAACTGCATTCACAGCAAAACTTTTAAAACATTTAAATTATAATAAAATATCTTCTATTAATAAACAAAACTGTTAAATGAACTGAGAGTTTAAAATCTCTGCTTGTTTCAATGAGATATGAGAGAGAAATAATTTACATGCATGGCTACATGTCAGGCTTCAAATAGAGAGAAGATGGGGAAAAATGAACCACAAATATCTTCATCATCTTTCAAATGCAGAATATTACTCATACAGAAGCATACGAAAGCTGTGGGTGAGGTTCTCACAGCTAGAGGTAGTGGCCTGTACCAGTTATCTATTAGAGTACTGCTATCCTAAAATATGGATGCAATGAAATATAGTCTCCTTAATCCTCATACAATATTCCAGCCCCATGTCTATACAGTCCACAGGGGCCCAGCGAACTACATTTGATAGTTGCTCAGCCACAAACATCCTCGAGAAGACCACGAGCAAAACCTGTTGCCCTCTCTTTCCCCACGTGGGCCTCAGAACCCCAGCCCAACCCTGCTCCAGCTGTGGCGGTACACCACTGAGGCTCAACCCCTAGCCACATCTGTTAGCCGCTAGGGCAAATGAATGGGACAGAGCTATTTGGGCTTGTTGGTTCACCAGGAAGAAAATATGTTTTTAAATAAGCACCAAGGAGAGGTACTGTCAAGATAAGAAATGTGAAACATATCTAAAAGAAAGCTCCAAACCACATGATGGTAGGCATTACAAAGTATCACCGTATGAAAAAAGCCCCAGTGAAACGGTGATTGTGTAGGAGAGCAAACACCAGTTTTATACTGTTTTAGACCATTTCTATTTGTTCTAATCAGAGTTTACTAATACGCTCTGAGTCGCAATAACTTGACAGTTGCTCAGGCAAACAGATTTACATTTAGAATACTCTAGTCTTACCTTGCATCATTTCAGATTTTTTTGTGGTCAAGAAGTTGCAGCAGGGAAAAGATCATCATTATTGACAGCATAAAAAGTCTACATTAGTATTAGAGCTTGGATTGGGCCCAAAAAATGAAACCCGACCCTACCCGAGCCCATGCACCTTGTGTCCGAGCCCAGCCGGGCCTGACACATTACATGTAATTATCGGCCCGAGCCCGATTTAAACCCGACAATTTTTTAATACATGGGCCTTTATAACACGTTCTCAGCTGTGGGTGCGTTCGTAAACTGACACTCCGAGCACTTGATCATGGCCCGGCCCGGGTTCGGGCAGAGAATCTAAACTCTAATTAGTATACTGACTTGTTCTCACCTCCACTGGAACAACCTGCATGAGGATGGCAAAATTGGTCAGGTGGTTACACACACAGATGGAGTAGGACAGGTTGCCTCCAGTTCTCATACATCCCTCGTTAGACCATACACCCTCCTTAGAGCTGAAAAAAAACACATTACAGTCTGTGTTTGGATTTAGAATTAATAATGCCCCCCAGATGTTTAACGTGTTGGAAATCTTTGTCTCAATGTGTTTAGCAGGCAGAAAAGTAGGCCTCACATTTTAAACAAACTTCAAAGTTCCAGTATACATGCCAATGCGTCTTCATATAAGCAAACATGCAGTAATGGCTGACACTGAACAGTATGTGATTAGCCGCTTGACCTTATTTTGCACTGACCACCTTATTACAGCTTTGCATCTGCTTATGAGTACCAAAGTACTCAAGTATAATAAGAAAAATTCAAATTAAATAACAAAAGGAGAGCACAACCAAACACATTTTGTCTTTTGTTAAGTAATTATAAAATATTTGAGCAAGATTAATAATGTTTAATACAAACAACCTACATGTCTGCACTTCAAATGAAAACTTAAATTTTGATTTCAGCATTTTCTGTTCATTAATAGTTAATAACTCAAACCCATTAAGCTTGGTTAATTGTAATATTAGAGGAGTGAGTCGTTACCATGGTTAAACATCCGGGAAATGTAATGAAATTTCAGGGTGAATATTCTGAAATATGTTTTTGAATTGCTGTCTCAGAAACACATTTGAGTCAATAATGCAATTAGGCATACTGACACAGCTTGACTGGCATACGTTTAGATATTAAAACCATGTGCTCAAAAGAGGGCATCTATCTCAGAGCATTTTAAGCAAGACTAAAACTACATTCCAAACTTACATTTCACTGATTAGAATAAAAATCAATGTAAGATTTTGTGCACATTTTGTGTTATCTAAATAAGAGGTCCAGTTGTCTGGACAGATCCTGCCCAGTTTTCCCTCCTGTCCATCTTGTTTGAATGGAATTCTGTTAAATGGGCCCACAGGACAGCGGGGGAGAGGAAGGAAGAGGGTTTCACTCCAAATCAAACACGCCGTGTTCCTAACGATTTACGGCTTTCCACTGCTCCCAAATTTGGCTGCGGTTATCGGGACTAAGTGATTCCTCAGGTTATTCCTTCTCCTTGCAGAAGATTCCTTAATAAATAAAAAAATGCATTTGATCCATCCAAAACTCTGCTAAAACAGGAAGTTTTATTCTGGAATAAAAATCTTTTTGTGAGTTAAGACTGCTGAAGGACTTTTTTGTAATGGTTTTGTTATGGTTTAACATGGCTAGGGTGTGTACTGCCTTACAGGAAAAATAAGGTTTTAGGTAGTGTATTTAGGTGTGCTTATAATCCACTAGCCTCCAGAATGTAATACACGCCAAAAGAGACCACAAAAACCATCTATACACCACATATGTCAACTGTAGAATGGGCTCCATAAGAGGGGCCCACACTGTATCATTTTTACAGAAAAAGTAATTGTTGCTGCCGTAACAAAGCCAAATATCACCCAAAACAGAAAAAATGTACTTTTAAATCTAAGTTAATATAAATTTTTTTTATCATAAGTAATTTTACACCATTTGTATTGATCTGTTTGTCATGAAATGTCCCCAAAATAAAAAGTATCATCAAATGTGTCACAAAAGTGACAGTTTTATCAACTTATCACAAGTATCACACATACACTTTTGATATGATATCTAGACATGTATATTTACTCTGTAATATACTCTATAACACTGAGACACAGTGTCACTGAAGCAAAGTGCTGGTCTTATGATGCACCTAAACCCCCTTGTAGAAGATATTTCTCTGCTAAATGTGAGCGAGTGAGTGAATCATAGCACAGGTCCATCAGGTGCTTTGTATCTAAAAACATTTTTCATAACTAGGTTTGTGAGACCCACCTATAATCCAGGAAGGCACAGTAGAGGAAGACTTTGTTGCTTGCATTCAAAGCCTGAAGCTGCTTTTCTTTACTCTGAAACAGATGAGAGAGAATCAGGGGTGAAAACACTTTCTTAAAAATAACACATAACTCATTCAGACACATTAGGTCATTACGTTTCACAACTTGTTGATCCATATCCATCCTATCAGAGCTGAGCAGCCCGCCAAGCGTTTGCGTATCTGTGCTACTCCCTTTTGTGGAAGCTAGGTGCTAGATGACGATAAGCTTTTCATAGCCTTAGTGAACGAGGCCTAGCAATACAGCAAAACACGGTATATCACTGTGGCAGTGTTTATGTGAAACTGAGTGAGCGTCACTCGAGCCAAAGAGTCTCTCATAGGTTAAGTAGGGCAGATCAACTCCTGGCTTTCTGTCCAGCCATCCATAAAAAACAGTCTCACAGTCTCTAATCGGCATCTGGAATAACCTGAGTAAATAATAAAATGGCTGAATGTAGCCTCCAGTTCCAGGAAATACAGTATCACCTGGCTTCACAGAACCACTGCTGTGGAATCAGCCCTAGTCCATTGTTCTTACTGTATATCTTCACTAGAAGATACAAAGGGATTTAGTCACTTGTTTGTCACAACACAACTGTATTTTGAGCCATTTCTGACAACTTAACTCAAATGTCAACATGTCAGGTATACCTCATTTTGGAAGGTGTTAAAATAGGTTGAAGGTGTTTTATTGAGTTAAATTGTTAGTAAATTAACTACTCGTCGTACCTGCAAAACACAGCTAGGCCCTGTAGCTACACTGACAGACAATTTAATCACATCCATTTTATCCAAAGCAACTTACAGTTTGTGTATTACAGATGTGGGTAAATGTAGTTATAGGGATCTTACCCAAGGCCTCTTATTAGTGTAGCGTGGTGTGGTGAGATAAGAACAGAACCCCAGTCTCCTATTAGCTAGAAAATGAATAGTGGGCTAGGATAAACAGAGATATTAAGGGTAAATGAGCATTAGCTACAGTAAATGAAGATTTAGTTTAAGTGTGCAGAGCCTACAGCTGGGCTAACACTGAAAAGGAAGTGGGCTGAAGTGGAGAGATAAAGGATGTCCGGAGTAGTTGGCCTCTCCCCTGGAGCTGGTCTGGCTCTTAAACTTGGCATAAAAGTCAACCAAAGCAGTGGGAGGAAGCTTTTTGAAAATCAGCCAATCAGACTCTGAAAGTTTAATAAGTCAGATCTGGCCATTTTGGCTCCTAGTTACGGAAGGAAGTTATTAAGGGTATTACTATCAACCATGAAGACAGACTATTGAGGCAAACTAAATTAGGACAGATCCTAAATCAATCCAGTTCTTAATGGCTTAGTCTATTCATCAATAGACGCCTATTATGCAGTTCTTTAGCTTTGTGGCATCAATATTAGCATTACTCAATGTCACAGTGCATTTTTGTAAAGGTTTTAGTGCATTTTCCATATGAAAATGTCTTGACTGGTGAAACCAGTGAACAATTGGCCCTAACTTTTATATATTTCATTTTCTCTGTCTTTTACAAAGGAAAAACCAGTTTTAGAATAATCATATCAAATGGATATACACAATGTCAGCTCTAAACACTGGAACTAAGTAATGACACAGCTGCTCTTCCCAACATTTTCCAAATCTTCTGTGCCCTGATTAGCTCTCTGGGAGATTAGTGGTGCTTAACGAGGCTATTAGTAACTGAGCTGTGCCCTCGGAAGGTGTAGAATGTTTAACTAAGCAGGTGGCAGCATAAACTATCAAAGCACTACTTTTATTCTACAGAGATCATGTTTAATGCATGATGGTTGTGGGTGGTTGAGGGACACTAGCTAAGAGGCTAATCTTTGCCCAAATGAGGACAGAGCTTTAGTTGATGTAAGTATGTGTGTGCTGGACATAGAAACAAAGACATTAAGGGAGCAGAGGGAGTGAGAGAGGAATTGGTATTGTTGTGAAAGTCTGTCTCTCTCTTTTCGTATGTTTTCAGTGAAGGTTGCTGTGAGATGTGATCTGGGTCCCTGGAGTCTCTGAGCTAATGGCTGTAGGAATGTGTGTGTGGTCATTAGAGCTTGGCCAATTTTTGATCGTGAATCAAAAAATACAGTTTCCAAAACCAAATTACTTGGCAAAGGTTTGTATACACAAATAATCTGGAGTGTATGCGGGTGTGAAAACACACAAATGCAAACACACACACACAACATTCAGCAGACCTGTTTCTCAGTCAGTTTTTGCACTCTCTGATCATAAATGAAGTGGAGATGGTTTGTTCTATGGAAAAATGTAAGGATGAAATATGAAGCCTTAGACAATGAAGTGCCATTGGACACCACACCTTAAGACTCATTACATCTCTTCCCCTTGGTTCTCGTTTCTTCTCCTCTCCTATTCCTGTCTTCTCTTCATTTTCTCTATCTGGTCCCCTTTTCTTCTCTTCTATTCTCTCTTCTTTATTTCTCCTCCCTGTCCTTCTTTCCTCACTTAATTGAATCTTTTTCTCTCCAGTTCACCTTTGTTCTCTCTTCTCTTCTCTTCACTTCAGGAATACACTGAAATTTAAGCCACTGAACTGAAAATAAGAGAAAAATAGGCCTACAAGAACACATAAAAAATTTTAACTACCAAGTGATTTGAAAGAAAATCAAAAATATAAATAAAACACTGCATGCTCCCTTTGCTTTCCTGTGCCGGCCAATTCAGATGCATGCACAAAAATGTTGGCGGCATGGAAGTATCACATTTAGATACAACAAATTTCTAAAAATCTAATAATGTTGACCTGTACTGTGCTGGGCTTTATGTGTGTGTGTGTGTGTGTGTATATATGTGTGTGTGTGTGTGTGTGTGTGTGTGTGTTTAAAGAGGTGACAGAATCTCCTTGCTCTGCTTTATTGCAGCCTTGGTCTACTCCATAACACTCCGTGTGTGTGTTAGCATTAAGCAGAACCAGATGAGAAAGGGCAGGGCCACTCCCAATTCCCAATAGGGGGAGCAATACCACAGCTCACCAACAAAGACAGGACACACACACACACACACACATCTGTCAGCGCAGTCAGGATCAAGTTCTGAGGAACTTTTTTTTCACCTAATAATAATAATAATAATGCATTTTATTTATAGGCACCTTTCCAGGCACTCAAGGACAGTAAAACAATAAACAAACATAATAACAATGTAAAGTAATAAAAATGTAAAGTAATAAAAAGAATATATAGTATGACATTAATTACTTACTAGGGTACATTAATTAAAACTGGGGTCAAACAGAATATGCAAGTTTAAAAAGATGTGTTTTAAGATGTGGTTTAAAGGTAGAAAGCAAATCACTGTTGCAGATCATGAGGAATAGAGTTCCACAGGTAAAGAGCAATTCGGCTGAAGGCTCTAAACCCTATGGTAGTCAAGCGGGTGGAAGGTATAATGAAACTGATAGAAGCAGGTGATCTAACAGAACGGTTTGGTATTCAGAACTGTAGAAGATCACAGAGATACGAAGGCGCTAGATCTTAAAATCAATATGATATTTGATAGAAAGCCAGTGGAGTTGCTGGAGGACAGGGGTAATATGATCAACTGAGGATGTTCTGGTAATTATACAGGCTGCTGAGTTTTGAACCAACTGTCGCTTACGACTGATTTTTTGTGGGAGACCAAAGAAATGTGATCAAGGAATGTAGCAAAATGGTCGCACTAGTGGAAGTAAGAGATGGACAGAGTTGATTAATGTTATGCAGACGAGAATATGCAGAACAAGTGACATTATTAATATGTGCTTCAAAAGATAAGGTACTGTCAAGGATAACCCCCAGACACTTGACGTGAGGGACAAGTGAGATGATAGAATTGTCAAAAGTTAGAAAATAGCTATTTGATTTGGACTTTGTACCAACCAAAAGAATCTCAGTTTTAACATTACTGAGTTTGAGAAAGTTAAAGGAAGAACAGTCTTTAATGTCAAGTATGCACGCAGAAAGGGTGGGGATGGAAGAGTGGAATCAGGCTTAGTGGAGAGGTAGAGCTGAGTGTCATCAACTTAACAATGAAATTGAACACATTTTCTAAAATATGACCCAGAGGCAAAAGGTAGTCTATCTCCTCTGTTTCTGTCCATCCATCCATCCCTTCATCCACTCCCCCCTCTTTGTATTCAATCTGTCTATTCTCTGTGCATCAAACCATCAATTCATCCCCCTCATTCCCTCTCTTCTGTTCTACTTACCTGTTCTGTCTATTCTGTCTACCAACTGCTCACTTAACCCTCTTAATTTATTTGAATAATCTCTTCTCTGTTTCTAGCCAGCCACACATTCATCTCTCCCTTCACTCTCTTCTCCTCTCTGCTCTGGTGTGCTGTGCTGCAGTGTTGACAGCGGTGGTAGCAGCGAGCTGCTGAGCGAATGATCGGAGACTGATTTTTCCACATGTGTTCAGCTGAGGGAGGGGAAACTCTGAGCCCCCCTGACAGGACAGGGAGCAGAGCTGCTGGACTGGCTCTCTCTTCATAGAGGAGAGAAGCAGAGGATGTTTCTCTCTGCTTCTCCTTACTATCCATTCATCTGTATTAATTGCTCCTCAGCGCTCTCTTACGCACACTGGTCAGTGCCATAGAGCGAATGAGTCATTTAGCTCTGCAACTAAATTAGTAATGCATGCACATGTGTGTGTGTGTGTGTGTGTGTGTGTGTGTGTGTGTGTGTGTGTGTGTGTGTTTGGGTGTTTGCGGCCTCCCCCCCTGCCCCGCAGCTCTCAGCACTTTGCCAGGGAAGTGTGAAAGCACTCCAAAGCTTTATTAACAACAGAGGCTTTACAAAAGAGAACAGAATGACTGGAGCAGCTCACTTTCAAACTGATCCAGCAAGAAAGAGAGTGAGAGAGGGGAAGAATGAAGGACAGGGGGAAGGGGGGCGAGGTGGTGAAGGAAAGAGAGCGAGACCCTGTTGATGTGAAAAAAATACAGCAACAACAAAACTTGGACAACAATAGAATACTTTGCACAATGTTTAACAGTATTAAAGTATCAGTAAGTTTTAAAAAATGATCTGAAGTATATCATCAGTTGTCACAGACAATAAGTTCCAGCTGAATCTGAATACACTTATAATAAAAGTCAATGGGAAGTTGCTTAAGGATCTGCCTATCATTGCTTATATTATTAGTGGGTTTTCTAATATTTTACTCATCAAAATAGCTGTTTGTGATAATCATCTGTACATTACATCACTTAGCAATACAGCACTTAGCAAAAACACTAGGACATTATGCTTCTGCTTTCCACTTCATATATGTGATATTAGTGATTTTTAGGGTCCAGGACCTATTAAACCTTTTTACAAGGTAAGCAGTATTTTTATTTTCTCTTATCCTTCATGTGAGATATAAAACGATAAACATGTGAGTAATTCCACTGAGGTTTTTCAATGAAACAAATGAAAAAGCTCTCATATGGTTTTGGAGGGAATGGTGGGCTTTTAGCCACAAACCTGTAACCTCACTTACTCAAATCAGACGTGAAGCATTATGCAACCTCCCGGCTTTTCACAAGATGCCCGGCCTGGGTTATTTGGCAGCTGACATGACATCATTCTCACTGGCCTATCAGATCACAGCAAGTTGCGTAATCTCACATCAGGGCGATTCCCGGCTGCCCAGTGGCATTTGCTCATGATGCTCATAATTGAATGCTAACTCTCCTCTCTATCTGTCATCATGACAATTGAATTGCCCCGGTCCAGCACCCACCACCTGCTGCTATGGGTCATGGCTCTCCTGATTGCTGTCCGTAATGTGTAATGTTGAGCGCCTGTGAGGCCGCTGCCTAGCTTTATCCCACTGGGGAATTTGGAGTATTATAGAAATGTGGGTCATTATTAGAAACATGGTTAGGTAGAACAGGCCACTTGTCATAACTCTCACAGAGCAAGCTAATCAGAAATAGGCCTTTTTGTTTTCCTTCTTGTTATGAGGTCCATTTGTTCTTTGGTGGGTTTATGTACGTAAAAATGTCCCAACTTATCTTTACCCCCTTTAAAATTACAACAGGCTGTTTCTGTTCCTGTAATGTTCTCCCTGCCTTTTCTGTTCTGTCATCCTCCTGTTTTCTTGTCTGTTTTGTTGTTTACATTCTCCATGTGCCTTTTTTCTATATTCCATTTGATTATGTGCTGTTTTGGTCTTAGCCGCAGCCCTGCCCCCTGGTTACCCTGTTCACTTGTGTCTTTTTCCTGTCTCCTCCCGTGTACAGGTGTTTTGTATTATCTAGTCAGTGTATCTATTCTCCCTGTGTTTCAGTCCGTGTTTATGGATTCTTTGTAAAACTTTTTGTTAATGCTGGTCTTTGAAAATTTCCTGTAGTCCTGACTGTTTAAAACTCTTGGTGTTTGCTTGAGTTTTTGTTAATCCTGCTTGTATTCCTACATCTACTATGCTCGGTATTAACCTCATTCCTCCATTACATTGCTTGAAAATGTCAGCTGCACTACACCTTGCATAATTACATGATAATTTAATCAATAGATATGGTTCAAATTTGCTTGGTATAAAATCAATTATACTCTTACAACGCATGAATGAGGTATAAACTGAAAGTTTAGGATCAACACATTCCATGGAAGCTCTTTGCTTGTTTCAATCAAAAGTTAAATTAGTTTAGATTAGATACCAAACTGTGGAATGTTTTGTAAATACAGCCTATTTGTACCATTTTGTACATCTTATTTTATGATGTTATTTGCATCTGCTGAACAGTGATCATTTTGTTGGGAGTTTTTTCCTGACAGCGATGATTTAATAGAACATAATTATTATCCTGACACATGATTTGTCTAGAAAAGCAGCAACATAATTCTCTGCGTCTCCTGCAGAACGTTGAGACCTACTTTTTGAAACTGGATGTCAAAACTCCCCTGCACACTTCACACCTGTGCAACTGTGGTCAGCTCCCAGTAGACTGCAGGCTAGTTTATACAAATGTGATTTAGATTCTTTAAAAACTGCTTCCAAAATAATGTCAAAGCAAGATGGTACACACAACAATAACTGTAGCTTTAAAATATAATGAAACATCTCCTTTCCAATATGGTGTGGGCTGTTTCACTTCACTTGTCTTTACCTGTTTCAGTGAGATTCAACAGAGAATTAATTAATATAAAATTAGGTTTGCAGCAGTTACTTTGACATTTAAGTTTAAAACTTAACTTCACTCTCTCTATCTCTCCCCCTCTCTCTCTCTCTCTCACACACACACTTAGAACCCAACATACACATTTAAAACTCAACACAAATCATTTGATACATTTCTTCTCTCACACACACTTTCCACCCAAACACACACACACACACACACACACACACACACACACACACACACCCTGTGATGCACTGGCTGTGCCGTGCTGTGGTTTCCTGGTTGCCCTGCTCTTTTGTGGCGAGTATTTTCGGAACTGCTCACTCTAAATTAAGAGAATGGCTGGGATGGAGATGCCAGGGCACACTGCCTAAACACGCACACACAAACACACAGACACACACACACACACACACACACACACAAGCACACACCACCACTGCTTTTCAATCTCCCCTTCTATTCCCAGACACGCTGGCCTGCTCTATAATTCAGCCTGTGGACTGGCAAGACTGTAATTTGAAGAGTCTGCTCTTAACACACATACAGGTTAGTTCTTTATCATATCATAATGCTGTGCCTCATGGGTATCATTTATACGTATATATTATACAAACACATTTTGTTAGCCCTGTAGTCACAAACACAGAAGCACAAACACCTAAAGTCATGGTGTTATCCCTCTTGCCTTTCCCTTTCTCTCTCTCTCCCCTCTCTCTCTCTTTCTCTCTCTCTCTCTCTCTCACACACATACATACACACATACACACACACACACACACACACACACATATACCAGTCAAAAAGAATTTGTCCTCTGGTCAGATAATCTTATTTCAGTGTTGATTTTAGAAGTTTGGTTCACTGAACACAAGTGCCAATCAGGTTTTGACTTTGCAAAGCAAATAAAGCAAAGTATCAGAATATATGAATCAACAGAATCAGCTGAATCAACAAGTTCTTAATGAATTGGTCTGTTGTGTTTTGAATCAGCATCTATATTGCAGCGGAAAGTGCGAAGGTATACACACACATATACTCACACACTCTCTGGGAAATTTTAGAAGTGATGTTGATTCCGGTGGACTGTTAGTTGTGTCTTCAAACTCAACATTATGAATGGGTTCCATTAGCACCTCTGGGGAGATCTGAGGGACTTCACTATATTCAGAGACTCTTACAAAAGGGGTTCCTTAAAGGGGATGGAATTTGAACAAAATCACCACAACAAGAATGAGACAATATAGGAAAAGGGATATAGTTCACATATCAGTCACATTTTGTAGTAACCTTTATTATACAAATAAATAGTATGCATTTATTGATGCAAACTAAGTTTGTGCACTCTCTCTGAAAAAAAACAAAAACATAATGCATCCAACCACTAATGAAGCCTAGTGCACCCTGATCCGTTTGACTATGGCACCTGTCTTCTGATGACAATTTTAAAGTAGTTAAAGAGGCCATGGCCAAATTCTCAGAATGAATCACTGAAGAAACATTCAGTTTTATGGAGCTAACTGCTTAAAATTTTTGCACAGGGGTCAAAAGGATTATATAAGAATGTAAAGCTAATATTTGAACCTGTCATGAACTCATATAACAAGATACCTCAACCCTTCTTGAGCAGGGACTCTAAGGGCTGGTGTCTGGGCCCACACTTCAGTTCCCCACTCCTATGACTACAGAATTTGCACATTGTGTTAAAACTAATAATTAATATTTTTTTAATATTAAGATTAATAACTATGGTTGAGTATCATGGCCTTACTTTGGTTTGGTGATGTGACTAAACTCTGGATTGATGTGTTCCTTTCTTCACAATGACTCTTTATGGAACTGCTGTTAAACTACAGACAAATTGTGCAGTGGAGTTTAGCTGATATTCCCATGGGAGCAAGTGTTAGAGTCGTTCTATTAAAAGAGTATCATAATCGTGCAGTGACTGTAAACTGGCAGTATAGTAAGGAAAATATAGTGAGAAGAGCAGAAGCAGGAAGCTGTCCAAAAGCTGGGAATAAATCAGTGCTGTGATTGGAGAGGAGCACTTCCATGGTGAAAAGAAGAAACAACATGTGGAAGAGTTTAAATGTGAGAGTGATGGAGGACAGAGAAGTTAACAACTGTTTAAAAACCCCAGCGGAGACACACACTATCAGAGAGGGGAACAGAGGAAAAGCAGGGGGAGAGAGTGAAGCAGAGACAGAATGAGAAAGCAGAGAGAAAAGGGAGAAAGAGAGAAACAGAAAGTGCTAAACATGTGGAGAGAGATAGCAATGGGAGAGGGGAAAAGAGGGAGAGAGGGGGCCAACGACTGAGTGAGGGTAGAAAGAAAGACTAGAATTGTGTGTGTGTGTCTGAGAGAGAGAGAGAGAGAGAGAGTGAGAGAGAGAGAGAGAGAGAGAGAGAGAGAGAAAGAAGAGGGCAAAGGGAGAAAGAGAAACAGAAAGAGGGAATGAGACAGAGAGAGAAAGAGAGAGAGAGAGAGAGAGAGAGAGAGAGAGAGAGAGAGAGAGAGGAGTAGAAAGAAAGAGGCAGAGAGACCATGAAAAGGGAGAAAGAGGAAGAGAGATAGGGGATGGGAGAAAGAGAGGAGGAGAGAGAAAGAGTGATGCAAAGAGAGAGACACACAATATACAATGTTAATGTCAGAGAGAGAGAAAGAGAGAGGATCAGAGATCAGAGAGAGATCAATATTGAGAGAAGGGGAGAAAGAGAGAGAAAAAGAAGAGAAAGAAAGATAGGGCAGAGAGAAAAGGAGAGAGAGAGAAAGAGGAAGAGAGAGATAAAGGAAGGGAGTTAAAGGGTAGTGGGGAAGAAGGGCCACACAACCTGAAGTTTCTGGCTATCTGTTGCTGATCTCCAAAACCTCCACCAAGAGTGGAAGAGTGAGGAGGAACAGAAGACAGAAAGAAAATACTTAAATCGAGAGAGAGAGAGAGAGAGAGAGAGAGAGAGATTTGTTCCCACAGACATTGGGTGTGTCCTGGCAGTTATAAAAAGCTTTTGGCAGTGCACGCTACTCATTATTGTGGTTTTAAAAAAGAAAAAGAGGAAAAAGATAACAGCACTCAGCTGAAAGAAAAGCGGAATCAGAAGCTGATTTAATGACATCCTTGCTCACTTTACTCCTTCTTAGTGTGCTTTAATTAATTTGCAAGAATTTCTGATCCTGCATGGAAACCTTCCCAGGAACAAAACAGCTTGTGGCTCAGGCAACAGTTCCAGCAAATCTTTACAGGCCAGGCACACACACACACACACACACACACACACACACACAGGGGCAGTCAGTGCTGCATGTATTAAGCTTTGTTTCTGAACAGGTCAGTGGCTGTTCCACTCAGCGTAATTATATGTAATATATTCCTGTTTTTTTTTTTTTTAATGAGAAAATGTACACACAGTTAAGTGAAAAAATGAAATAGCTAACAGTTTTGTTTAGAAAAAATGAGAAATCTCTTAAAGGGGTATCTTGTTTACTATTGAATCAAGTTGCCCCCCTACCAGGGATACATGTCTCGCAACAAATTGACATCCATTTCTACAGAATGCTTAATTTATACACTATATGTTCAAAAGTATTACAACAAGGACTTTTAAATACACAGACTTGCCCCCATTCCTCCCTCCCTTTGCTGCTATAACAGCTTCTTCTGTTCTTGGCAGGCTTTCTACAAGTGCCTAATGAAGAAAGAGAAAATAAGTCATTGCGATCATGTCACAAAAAGAAAAAGAAACTGCAACACTAGTATATAAAGGTGTGCGATGTTGTCAGAAAAAGCACTACACCGACAACAGACAAACTAACAATGTCAAGAAAAGAGTTGCAATCAACATAAGTGATGATCACATAGGGGATAATGACAGGACGTAGGTGATGATGGCAGAATTCAAACAATGATGACAGAATGCAGGTGAAGATGACAGAATACAAGTGAACATGACTGTAGGTGGTGAAGACAGCATGTAGTTGATGAGGACAGAATGTAGACAATGACAATAGGACATAGTTGATAAAGACAGAACATAGGTTATGACGACCGCATGTAGGTGACGACGACATAACAGGACATAAACGACGATGACAGGATGCAGATGATGAGGACAGGATGAAGGTGATGACCACAAGACATGGGTGAAGATGACAAAATGAAGGTGATGACCACAAGACATGGGTGAAGATGTGAGGACACAGGTGATGACCACAAGATGTAGGTGAAGATGACAGGATGTAGGTGATGATGGCAGAATGTAGATGAAGATGACAGGATGTAGGTGATGATGACAGGATTTAGGTGATGATGACAAAACATAGGTGATGATGATAGGATGTAGGTTATGATGACAGAACATAGGTGATGACCACAGGAAGAAAGGTGTGCAGTGTAAAGTCTCTCAGTGCACTCACAAACTGCAATGTGAAACCAAACCTAACTAGATCAAATGTATACAATGTAACAAAAACATGAACCTTGGTCCAAACCTTGGTCTGGACCTGAAGGTCCACTTATTGACAAGCTGCAAAATTCAGTTGTAAAAAGGTCATTAATAATTACTATAGCCAACAGTAGTGTTAAATCCATATCTACAGAGTCTATTTTAAAACCACTTTAGATCATATATGGCCCTACCCGACAGAAAAGACTAAACACCCAGCTGAAAAATGTTCACAATAAAAAGGATTTAAAAATAACACTATGTTACACACGCACATTTTGTATGTAATACCTGAGCACACAACACATCTGGAATAGATCTATACACAGCAAATGTTCCTGTTAAATCAGCTTAGACCTTCGCAGATCTGGTTTCAACCCTACAGACTGTTACTCCGAGATTCTCCCTGCAATGAACCGTGTCAAGCATCGCATGAGTAGAAATAAGAAGACTCTCCAATCTAATCAGTATTACAACTACTCTGCATCAGAGTCCACAAATCCCTCAAACATGCAAACTCAAGATGTCCTTCCTAAATATTAGAGCTTTGAACAGTAAAACCTTTTTGTAAATGATCTGATTGATTAAAAACTGGATTGCATATTTTTGAAAGAAACCTGGCTGGGTTCAAATGGAACAGCCTCCTTAATAGAGAATGCACTACAACAGTATTGTTTTACTTTTTTAAAGCACAATGGAAAAAGGAGGGGGCCTGGGTGCTTTAAATCTTTTAATTGTAAACATATGGCACTTGGCACTTTCTCTTCTTTTGAGTATTTGTCTATTGTGGTGTATGGTCAGTCGAAAATGATGCTTTCAATTTATAGACCACCTAAATACTATCATGCTTTTTATGACATCAGTTATCAGAATTGTTTTCTGTATGTATCACTACATATGATAGGGTTTTATTAGCTGGTGATTTTAATCTGCAAGTAGACAATGCTTCTAATGAAAAGGCTATGAATTTTATGCAACATTTATACTTTCATCCATTTTATACTCAATGGATTTTATTCATCATTTGACTGAAGCTACACATAATCGAGGACACATATCAGACGTAGTTATTTAAAGGGGTGTAAATGTAAATATTAACTGTCAGGTTGACACTGCAGTTTATAAATCTATATTTTTTAAGGTCGATACCTCTGCTCCAAAATCAGAGTTAAAGCCACATTTCATTAAAAAATGAGGAAAGAATGTAGACAATGACAATAGGACATAGTTGATAAAGACAGAACATAGGTTATGACGACCGCATGTAGGTGACGACGACATAACAGGACATAAACGACGATGACAGGATGCAGATGATGAGGACAGGATGAAGGTAATGACCAAAAGACATAGGTGAAGATGACAAAATGAAAGTGATGACCACAAGCAGTTATTAAGCCCCAACTTAAAAAAGCACAACTTTCTCTTAGTAACTATAGACTCACCTCCAATTTGCCTTTCATGAGCAAATGTGTAGAAAAAGTGTTTTTTAAACAGTTTAATGTTTAATCTATGATAAGTTCCAGTCAGGTTTTAGACAAGGGCACGGTGCTGAAACTGCTCTGGTGAAAATTGTAAATGACACGAGAATCTCCTTGGATATGAATAATGTTTCTGCACTTGTACTCCTTGATTTAAGTGCTGCATTTGACACAGTTGAAGTTGATCGTGATATACTTTTAAATTGTCTGATATACTTATAAATGTACTGGTTTATCTGGAACTGTTTAAATTGGCTTAGGACATAAAATGTATATATTGTTGTTGTCGTCGTTGTTGTTGTTGTTGTTGTTGTTGTTGTTGTTGTTGTTGTGTTCTTCTTCTTCTTCTTCTTATTATTATTATTATTATTACTTTTCAGTATAAATCAGCCATTCACCTAATTTAAATGAACTGATTAATGTAATGCATTAATTAATTGATATATAATTTAATTAATTTAACTTCAAATGAATATGCACAATTAACATTTGGATCACATGTTACTTATGCATTTTAACACAAGCACAAAACAGATGCATAACAATAACCATATATAGTCCTTATTACGTGCACCATACTAGGTAAAACTAATCCATACACACACACACACACACACACACACACACACACACACACACACACTCCCCCCATGGTTGTATGTCTGGTCTTGTGCTGCTTTATTAGGTCATAAAGGCAGTAAGAGCTTGTCAGAAATCTTTTTTTTAATCCTTCTAGATTTGACACTAACCAACAGAGGCATTCCTTATGAAATCATTCTTTCCATTCCTTCATCTCATGCCATTAATGTGATGTGTTTCAAGTATCAGAATACCAGAGGAGAGGAGAGGAGAAAAGAGGAATGGAGGAGAAGAGAAAAGAATAGGAGAGAAGGAGGACCAGAGGATAGGTAGGAAGAGGATAGAGAGGATAGAGAGGAGGAAAAGAGAAGAGATGAGAAGAGATGAGGAGAGGGGAGTGGATAAGAGGAGAGGAGGAGAGAGGAAGAGAGAAGATGAGAAAAAGGAGGTCAGAAGAATTTTAGCTCATCTTAATGTTTCAATTCTCTCCTGGATCCATTCAGTCTAAACTCAGTCCAAAAGTTATAAATCAACACTGGAGCCAGTGCCAGTCATCACTCACATACTCACATGCACACCACGCTCACACACACACAGACAAACACACACCAGTTGCCTCTGTCATGCAGCGCTGGCATACACTAGGGCTGAACGATTTAATTGTGATTTTTCTGACCAATACCGTGATGTGTGATTCAAATTGTGGTCATTTTTATAAATTAAGGTTCAGACCTGTTTTTTGGCCCAGAAGACCAGAAAAGGCTTGAAAGCTATATGTAGTGCACCAGGTAACCAGTTGGTTGGTATTTTGATTGGTCTAACTAAAGCAGCAATATGTTACTTCTTTAATGTCCTACACTAATCTAAACTAAAGACAAGATCTTTTCACAATATAATTACGACAAATAAATTATAAAATAAATGCAATTATGGGTCCACAATTTCAGCACTAGTGCATGTAATTTTCCGCACACAAAGAGATGCTTGTCCACCCTAAACACACTCACACACATACAGACACCAACACACACACACACACACACACACACACATACACACACACACACACACACACACACACACTTATGCAGACATACAAACACACACAGTTCCAGTTCTCTATTCTCTCCTCACGGAAGTTTCTCCTTTTGCGACTCTGTTCCTCACAGTGGTTTGACTCTTGGTTTCTCACAGAGGTTCTAGTTCATTCTCTCCCTTTGTGTGTCTTCCTCATCCTCATAAGGTGACTGTACTCACAATTCTGGAAAGGTGCATTAGGACAAAGTCTCCTGGAAGTGCTATGCGAGTAAAACCCCATTTGAATTTCTTTGATTAAACAAACATGATGAGTCAGGATTTACAGCCCCACTCCTCACACAGCCCTCACATATTATACATACAACTGAAAGATAAGAAACAATCTCCTTCTCCAATAATGTTTCCTGAGTATTGTCACTGAGAGTGTACTGTATGCAGAGAGACACAATGTGTGACCTTGTATGAAACCACTGTATCAAAGTCTGCACAACACATTAGATCAGCAGTTACACCCAAAGAACACATCCAACCAGCATAAGCACTAAAGTCATGCAAGGCAATGCTCATGCCAAATGGCCATTTAAATCAAACACGGCTTTACAAATTCTGCCATCGCAGCAATTAACATACAACACACTTCATACTGTTTTGGACTGTAATGTTAAACATTGTCAAGACACTGGTAAGATAAGGACTTTCTTGCTGACTGTCTCATAATGTTGATCATTTACCCAAATAGCTTGTGCTTTCATCTTTGATGGAGCTGATTGCTTCCTCTCTTCTAATGAAAGAACCTGAGGTCAAATAAACACTAGTAAATTCTGTGCACAAACTGCAGTGAAGTGTTAGGCTCTGTTCATATTTCAATACAATTCAGTTTCAATGAATTCAACTGCTTAGGTGCCACTCACAGTCCAAGTTTTACTGTCTTCGGAATATTTGTATAGATTGTTCTTCCTTGAGGGTTCACATTTGAACCATCATTGTGTACCCTTAAACGGCCCACATGAACTTGTTTTATCAGGTTAAAACTATGTTCCCATTAGGTTATGTCCACAGAGCTGTGCACAGTGAAGGTTTATAGAAAAAACAAATCACATTCATTCTAATCCTACTGTTCTCATTACGATCGCATGGTCAAGTATGAGACATGCATGAGATCTAGGATCCTGTTTCTCAACCACTGGGCTTTTGATTGGGCCGTGAATCTAAAATCGAGACAGGCCATTGGCCCATAAAGGGCTGCCGGCACTGTGCTTAATTGGAGATATAAATATAGTAAAAAAATATATATATATATAAATAATTTAAAGATCTTTAAGCAAACTTCCTACAAAAATGATAAGGTATTTTTAAAATGCAAACAGTAAAAATCAAAAGTAAAAATGACTTGATAAGCTGATACTAACATCATCGATTTGAGCCAACACAACAGTGGGCAGGTTTATGAGACACGGAGAAGTTTCTGAAGTGCCAAAAAGAAGTTGATACTGAGGTAAACAAAAAGCCCAAATTTTTGCACAAATATAACCCAGAATACATGAAATATGGATTTGCCAGGGGTGGTGATGACACGGAGCCCAAGGCACAGTGTGTGGGGTGTGGATTAGCACTTTCAAACGAGACACTAAAACCCTCAAAACTAAGACGACATCTCGAAACAAAGCACCCAAAACTCGCTGGAAAATCATTGGAGTACTTTCAGCAAAAACATGATGGACTACAACTGCAGAACCAAGACCAAAGCCAGGAACAGACTTATGGCATCCTTGGAGGCCACGCTAAGAGTCAGTCTCTCATCCATTCCACCAAGACTGGATCTCAGAAGCAAGCTCAACCATCACACTGACACTGAAAGTAAGAAAGAGCTATTATTTTAGGAATATAGATTACAGTAATAGAATTCTGCTTTAAAACTCACTGATTGTTAATACTAACACTAAAGTTTTATATGTTTTGTTTCCCACACAGGAAAGCAGATAAACACCGTTGGTTGTTGGAGGCTGATTTAGCAATTTTGAGAATGTTCTCAATAACTTAGTTATATAGTTATAGTTAAAAAGTTATGTTATAAGTTATATAAAAGTTATATAACTGAGGGGTCTAGAGGGGTCTAAAGGGCAGTGCTCCAGACCTCTCTAGACAGTGCTTTTTCCAGAGAACATGACCCACAATACCTGGAAAAGAGTTCTCTCTCTTTCTCTCTCTCTATTAAATGAGAGCATGCCATCAGTGGCTCCTGATAACAGTCCTGATATCAGGAAACTGTTCTGGCATGCTTCTTTTATCTTTTATTGGATGTACTATTGGAATGGTTCTCCTCATGATGGAGACTACATTCCACACACACACACACACACACACACACACACACACGCACACACACATACACACATTCAAAGTGGTATCTGCCCAAACAAATAATAGGCAGTATGTTAGGCAACCTTCAAGCAAACAGTGCACCAAACAGGCAAAAAACAAGATCACATGCATAGTAGCATGGCTCTGTTTTAAAGCCAGATTCAACTGCACAATTAAGCAAAAATACATGAGAGAACTTAAAGTTTGCGAATTATCAACTGTACACTTCAATTATTGGTCAAAGAAAACCAGAGAAAAACAGATTTCTAATGACAGCACTCCATACACATCAAAGTGAAGCCACTGGGTTACTGGTACTTGGTATGCTGGTCTATGGGTGAAATGTTAACATGCTCCCCAGAAATGGAAATATAACAAAAATACTGGTTTGGATGGCATTTCCTGCACCAATGTTTAATTTATGGACTAGGGGCAGACATTTTATTTGTAAATACCTGTGTAAAAGTTTTATTTTATTACTTATAAACCTAACTTTCTGACACATTATTTCAGTGGGGTGGATGTATATTTGCTAGAGTTTTGGACAGAGTAGGGATGCATATAACCCAGGTGACCAGCTCTTATACTGATCTTATACTGAGGTTATACTGAGAGTACGGCTTTAGGACAAAATAATTTCTGCTTGTTTTCGGTTTTGGTAGAAATCATTAAAAAGTAAATGTTTCATGTATTCCTTGATAGTTTAAATCTTGTTTTTGTACAGCAGCCTAAATGATTATGACATTCAGTGCTGAGAAGTGAAAGTGATGAAGTGATGGTGGTGTGGGTGTATGTGTGTGTGTGTGTGTATTATTTGTGTGATCCAAATATATGTGGTTATGTGGTTACTGATGGAGGGAGTGAAGGAGTTGAACGTATGCTGATGTTATAAAGGCTTTATGTAATGTTTCAGTGCACCTAAACCTGTCAAATATTGGTTAAATGATAAATTGAGAGTGTAACTTGATGTGCTACATACAGTAAGTGAAGAGTTGAATGTCCATGGTGAACGTCCTTCTCTCTCTCCCTCTGTCTCATTTTTGCTCTACAAACTTAGTTAGCTTGCCTTTCTGCCTTCCATGTCAATTTTCAGATTTTAAGATACACGTCCCATGGAAAGCTGGCAAAAGGACACATCCTTCAAGTCAAATCTATGCCACGATCCACACAGCGAAATATGCTCCTCATTAAAAAATCATTCCCTTTCAGAAGACCCCAAAGCCAGCAGCTCCAGTATCCATAATTGCTTTTATTTTGGCGAACCACATGCTTTGTTTCAGTGTTATAAAAAAGGGCATGTGCTGGGGATGATCTAAAATGAAATAGATGGCCATGGTTAGCACACCAAAGTGAACCCGTGTACTTGGGCAGTGTGCTATGTTTGACTCAGTCCGGCACAGTGGCATAGAAAACCACTGATGTAAGAAAGAGTTTTGAGTGGTGAAATGTAAACGCAAGGTGGGGTGGGTATATTTTTATTCACATATTGCTAGAAGAAAGCTCTGTTTGTGGGTTTTATGCAGCAAGGGACACGGTTATGCTATGCTATGGTTATCAACACTATGAAAAAGTGCTTTTAATTTACACAACTCAAATGTTTCCATTGGTTGCACATGAATAACATTACATCACTACAGTTCTTGTCAAAGTGAGTCAATTTAAAGACAGCTATTGTTGATATTTTATTCATGTGCACCACTTTTTTCAGTGGAGGAATGAATTATGGTTGGTTTTAAGCTTCCCAATCATACCATATCCAAGAATGAGGTAATCAGTATGTCTGTCATCAAATGATGCTACACGCCAATACTCACTTTAAAGTCTAACCTAACCAGTCTAGGAGAAAAACATGCTAATACTAGGATATGGCAGTTGTCACACTCTGCCATAAGAAAATGCCGCTCTCTGTACAAAGCCCTCAGACTGCCATGTAATAAGCTGTCACAGTTTAGATAACTGGCCTCAGGACAGTGTATGCTGGTGAATGTGACCGTGTGAGCAAAAAATCACTGTTTTCCTACCAGCTGGTGTGTGAGCATGATTCTGATGAGCGGCTCTGTGGACAAGTTGACCGACAGGGCAGGAGAAGGCTCCACTTTCAGAGAGATCATGTAACTGGCCACCTGGATCTTACAGTCCTTAAATGCCACCGCCTCATTGATCCTGCAGGAATGAGGAACAATAGTTAGTTCAGTAATACTGTACACCACAAAAAAGATGACAAATTAAAGCAGCACTCCATCCACCAGACAAAAAAGTGTTCTTTGAAAAAAAAAGTTATATGAGTTTTTACAAATAGCACAAGCTTGTTTGGAACTATATAGAAAACTTTTTTAAGGATTAAGAAGTTTGTTTAGTATATTTAATTACCATAACTACAATTTCCTAACTGTACTTTGACCTACTGACTCAAAACACACTTATAACAGAAGACAATGCAAAACTGTTTCAGCAAATGTAAATAACAAATCTCACTCTAGCACAAGACTTTGACTTGATGTATCTCTGGGGCTAGAACTCGCCATATTTTCTACATCCCATTATCCTGTTTTTGCTCTTATCAGTAGGTGTGTAAATGCGTATTAAAATATTCTTGGGCTTTTCCAGACTAGATTAGCAGAACTGCTGCCACTGTTAGTCTGGAGTAAAAGGCACACCAGAAGCTGTTGTCTGTCTCAACTGATAGAAGCTAAATAAATGGTTGAAACTGATAACTCAGTTGATTATGCTTGGGGAGAGTATTAGTGTGTGTGTGTGTGTGTGTGTGTGTGTGTGTGTGTGTGTGTAAGATGGGAAAAAGAATGTTATCAGAGCAGTTAATGGCTGGGAGTATCACAGCTGACTAAGTGGTCAGATGAGAAAGAGGCTGAATGATAAGGACGTGCTCACAAGAACGCTATGTACTGCTGCATCACCACAGGAAACACACACACATACACACACACACACACACACACACACATATAAAACACAAAGATGCACACGCAAAAACCTCTCCAAACAGGACACAAACACACACACACGGTAGAAAGTGATGTTCAAAAAGTGTGTGAGAGAAATGGTAGTTCACCTGGTTCGCAGAGGGCTGACCTGTTTGTAGTAGTTGTGCATATTGTGGTAGAAAAGGCCCACAATGGTGGTCTGGGCTAGAGAAAAAACAAGGGAACAAGTGAATATATCAAATATTAACATCTAGCATACTTCAAGCTTTCAAGTGGAATTCAGGGTGTTTTGCACCAAAACTGACATGTTAGTATATTGGTGAAAGGTAAAGAACTTAAGTATGATTCTCAGCAAATGGGACAAACTGTCTGCTTTCTATTACAGTGGACTTCAAGGCCTTGATAAAATGACTGAGTATTTGCAAAATCTGTCAGAGCATCTAATCATGCTAATAAGTTTTTCAAACAGCCCTTATGTCATTCAGGATTCTAATAAAGCAATACTTTACCTTTAAGCTCAGAGAAAGGGCAGGTCTTTTAAATACTGCCCAATGTAATGGGTACAAATGTTTAAGAGAGTAACACATAAGAAAAGTAAAGAAATTACTTCCATTACATTAATTGAGAGAGGAAATAAGTAATTGGTAATGGACTACTTTGTGTGTGTGTGTGTGTGTGTGTGTGTGTGTGTGTGTGTGTGTGTGTGTGTGTGTGTGTGTGTGTGTGTGTG
>JBBPCX010000016.1:549594-563639 GCA_037974365.1 Hydrocynus forskahlii
TGTGTGTGTGTGTGTGTGTGTGTGTGTGTGTGTGTGTTTGTGTGTGTGTATGTGTATGTGTAGTTACATGTGTGTATCGACATCTATCTGCATGTAGCTTGGGGGCTGCATAGACTAATCAAATAATAAATCCACAGACTGAGATCAATGCCTAAAATACAACAGTAGAACAAAAAACAGCAACAAACTGTATAGACCGTTCCCTGATTTTGTTCCATCATTCTGCTAAGCATTATACCTTCTCAGGAGTGTTGCAGAGGAAGAGAGTTTTGTCTGTATTATAATGACAATTCTATGACAAGCTACATAAGGAAACCTTTTTTGTCTGTTTAAATCGTGTATTGCTGTTATTGCCTACTTTGCTGTGCTGCAACATTTTTTGATGCATTTAGACGCATTTAGAGACGTTTAGACAGATTTCATACAGGTTTTAGACCTGATGCATATTTTTAGTTGAGCAAAGAGCTGCTTCTGCAACACTTCTGAAACATGCTGTGATGCATTTGGTGGAATCAGATGAACTGTCCAAAGTGGCCACAGCTGTCACCAGATGCAGCTGTTCTCGGTAGAATTTCGGGGTTGGACTAACTGCAATAGAACACTCTATATTCAACACCTCAAAAATGCAGAACCTGCTGCTATAGCTTCTTAGTGAGTTACTAACACAATACTTTTCACTTTTCACAACTCCAGGTGTGTTTGTATGTCTCTGTATGTATGAAAACATGACCGAAGGTGACTCTTCATGAACAAATGTGTCTGCTTGTTTGTCTTGCGTGTGTGTGTGTATGTGTGTGTGTGTGTGTGTGTGTATGTGTGTATGTGTTTTGAGAATGTGTCAGTGGACTGTTGAAATGCACAGTGAGGCTTAATTCATTACCACAGCCACTTCACTCACTCCTCTCACCATAAGTCTAATAGAGCAGTGCACTCACACACACCTGCTACACACACACGTGGGAGGAGAACTTACACGGCCCCAAACCGCCAGAAAGACTGAAACTCCAGCAGCCAGATCATTAATTGAATTAACATTTGTGTCTCAGTGAGAGAGATGGTGGAGAATTGGTGATGTCTTATAAGACAAATATACAACAGTATAACATGTAATTTCAGAAGCCACACAAGCAAGTCTATTAGAGATTATCTAACAATTGAATCTCACTAAGAGCACCATAATGACATGGAAGAGCTCTCGAGGTGAATTTTGAGCACTAAGCTCAGGAAAAAGAGATGAAAAACTCCACACCTTTCAGTAAGTTACTCTGAGAATCTTGGTCGGGCGGAAGCACCTAGTCCAAAACGTTCCCATTTTCCGTATCTTTAAGTGGCTTATAAACCCTTTTAATGAACTACTCCATGTGTCCGAAACACCCCAGCAGTGCATTAATGCCAGCACTAAGGTTTATGTACTGCTCTTGATAATGGCATTTTAATGGCTGATTAAAGCACCAGGCTCGCAGGAAAGCGTAGCTGAAGTTCGGCGTCAAGCCAGAGGAACTGACCCCAAAAAAGAGTCAAACAAACAGCAGGTTTAACACCGCTACTAATGACCCCCTCCACCGCTTTAACACACACAGAGCCTCTGCTCAGACCAAATTACAGCAAACAGTTCACTTTATGAGATATGAACTCTCACATACAGGCTAGGTCTGAAACTATGCCCTGTTCATTATATCCTTGCTGTCATACCGAAAATGGTAACTTTACAGAAGGAAATCTATTTAAACTATGTAAATGTAACATGATTTTACCATCTGTACTAGTCCATTCTTCATTAAATGTTTAACCAATGAAATGGTAAACTTGCAAGTATAGAATAAATAAATAATTGAAGATAAAAATTATAAATAAAAAGGGCAACAGTAAGCTGCTCCATGTTGTAGCATGTGATGCATATAAATATGTGATAAAGCTGACAGGTCTAATGCTGACCGAATGAGAAGGCAAAGTAAAATCAGTAACCAGCAAGATATGAGCTTTAGCAGTATGAAGTAATATGTGGCTATTATTAACCATTTTTAGAGTGTTTATCCATCCATCCATTTTCTACCCCTTTGTCCCGTACTCAGGGTCGGGGGGGGGGGGCTGGAGCCTATCCCAGCTGCAATGGGCGAAGGCGGGGTTTTAGAGTGTTTATGACCTATTTAATAACTAATAATAAACACATTTTAAAGCATTTGTAAACCTTCATGAGGGTAGTCATATTGTGAATAAATGAATGCAAGGTTTTGACAGCACGGTATTAATATAGTGCAATACTTTGAGTTTGTCATTTTGCAGTGGTCCGAGAACACAGTGGAGAATATCCAGTACACTCTTAGTTATTTGATGAGGCTATACGATTCATATTTAAAGTGCTATTAGGCTGATGAAAGATGATGCTGTTATGTAAGTACCCTTTAAATGAATGCAGGAGACCTTTTTGTCTACTCCTTTCTGAAAATTTTCATGTAATCTTCAAAAAATGATAAAAAAACTCTGTAGTTGACATGCAAGGCTCAAAGGCTTGTTAGAGGTAGCTACAGTACCCAGGACAGAGGACTTAGCGGGGGAAAAAAAATCCAACTTAATGATGCAGAATGCAGGATGCAATTGAGTAAAAGAGACTAGGAATAACTTTGCAACTGAAAAATACTTGATTTGGAAAACAACTCTACCACCCTGCTACCCTGGAAATGTAGTTCAATGCAACCGCCCAACACTGGACACATCTGGTCAAATCTTTGTGACTTGAGCCTTAAATTCTGTTTCTTATATTTTAACATCTGCTTTGTTTCTTTCTGCCCATCCCTCACTGTAAGTGTGGGTGCATGTGGAAGAGTGACAAAGTGAGACCATAATAGCTTGGACCATAATAGGTTGTAAGTGTGTATGTTTGTTTGTGCATGTGTTTTTAAATGAGTGGCAACATGTGTGTGAATGTGTCTGTCTTTACTCACTTTGCAGGGTGAGGGCCTCTCCAGGTACTGAGATGTAGTTTTTGCCCTGTGTGGGGAACCTGTAGCTGGGCAGGCTGTAGTTTTGAGGGATCTTCATCAGAGAGTAATCTACAAACAGAAGAGAGAGAACAGACTGCTCTATTTTACACTTGACTTAGACTTAGACTAGGACAGTGCAGTAAATACTGCAGATTTTTTCCTGTCCTTTCAGAGCTCCTTTTTGTGCTTAATCCTCAGGAATCTTAATTATTAGTTATCACTGCTGATCTGCTGTACAAGTTAAACGTTACAACACAATGATGCAATTAACTACACTCTCTGTAATAGCTGTACTCTCAAGGGTATGTCTTCAGTATCTTTAGTCAGTTGCACAAATTCAGTTGAAATTATTTATGTTTTATAAGTTGCGCTGTCTCAGCAGGTCTTCAGATTTTTATTTACAGGTTTCTACTAAGAAACAGTAAAATGTGCACCTCTCTTGGAAAATGAAGGTAGTGTACATTTAAAACACATTTAAACTACATAATTGGCCCTTTAGACTACTGTTGTACATTTGAACTAAATTTGCATTCTTTGTATTTACAAAAATATACCAGTACAATACAGTACTGTGCAAACGTCTTGAGACAACCCTCATTTCTTTATGTTTTGCTTTGAATCACCTTATTGGTGCAAAAATACTATTTTATGCATATCATACTGTCAAATCTTGGGTATATTGAGAAGATTAAATGAAAGGAATGGAAACAATGCTTCATTGTGCCTAAAGATACAAGTTGCCTAGATAAAGGAGTTTCAAGCACTCAGTATTCAGCACCACCAGTATACTGATCACAGTCTGATCATCTGGAATCAACTACACCTGTTTCTTCACTGGTTCAGGTCTTAGGTTAGATGTGATTTGTTATGCTTGAATGATTCATACTTTACTGTGTGGCTTAACAATGCTTAACAAACAAAAAACATTCCTCAGAAACTGGAATGAGAATAACACGGCATGCTTTTATTATCATCAGTCGCCCCTGCAACTAAAAGCAAGCGACCCCCTAAACATTGCAGGACAGTAGTAAGCCTATGTTAATACCTTGGAACCCTTTTGGATTCTGCTGGGAAATTACACTCTATCTCTCCCGCCTCTGCCCCTCACCCCTCCGACCTCTATCACCTTCTTTCTTCCCTCTTTGAAGCCCTTGCCCTTTAGCAGCAATTGTAAAACACTGACTTGGCGAGTGTGGATCTTGCTGACTCTCAAAAAGGGCTTTTAACATCTACAGCACCACTGCAGATTTCTAACGCATCTGATTAAATGTATGTATCCATCATCAAGTACCATGGAAGTCTAGAGTTAGTGCAGTACAGTCTAGCATTAAATTACATTTACACTGGATTCACAATCTGTCTTGACAGATTTGAGTCACTTCCAACACTTTCTGCTTGCTTATATGTCTGCATATAAGAAACAAATGACAACAATGTAAAGGAGGCATCCCATCATTTGACTTGCACGGTGTATTTTTAAGCACTATTAGAGTTACTAAGTTTATCAGGGGAGCTTGTGTGATGGACGTAATTAAGTTGGGGTTTGATTGGCCAGTTGTTTCAGTATAAAGTGTCTTTGCAATTTCCCCAAATTCCATATAGTCCAGACTGAAATGTCCGATGATGACGACAGCATTACACCACAAGACTATCACAAACATTATGCACAGCCAGGTCTATTAACAAGCTTTGTTATTCCAATAGTCTGAGATGGTTTGGAACAGAACTACTATTACTGAGAGAGCTCTAGGTCCAGTCCATTACAGAAAACCATTCACTCAACAGTTATTACTATCAGACTGTGAGAACTAGACACTGGTAATTCATACTGGATTATATCAATGACTTGTTGGTACTCACTTAAATTACAGGACCTGAGGTGAAACTAAACCAGCTCCAGAAATCGCAGAGGAAAACAAGCATATCAGAGGAAGCATATCAGCAGTGTGTAGTAGCAGACTTGTTTATAAAATTGTTTTAGATGTTGGCTAAGGACAAAAATAAGGGTGTGTGTGGGAGAGAGAGAGAGAGAGAGAGAGAGAGAGAGAGAGAGAGAGAGAGAGAGAGAGAAAGCGAGCACACGTGTTTGTACTGACCTGCAACATAACTCTTTCCACCAATACTGACAAGAGTGTTTGGGTTTGATTGGAGTTTGGACACCATATGCACCACGACTTTGTCCACTGTGTCTATGAGTCCACTGACCACAGGAGTCCACTGCTCACACACACACACACACACAC
The DNA here is from genome assembly GCA_037974365.1 of Hydrocynus forskahlii. Taxonomy (NCBI): domain Eukaryota; kingdom Metazoa; phylum Chordata; class Actinopteri; order Characiformes; family Alestidae; genus Hydrocynus; species Hydrocynus forskahlii. The sequence continues at coordinate 554,819 of JBBPCX010000016.1, forward strand.
ACACACACACACACAAACACGCATACACACACATATATACAGTTAGAGAATGTAATATGATGTACAGAAGACTCACAAAAATCCACAAACCTGTTTATTATTATCAGCAGGTGTTACTACATTCACCCTGTCAACATGCATTCATTCATCAGTCTATCTGTCAGTACCCTCATCCATCCACCCAAAAATCATGCATTTCTCCATACCTCTTCATCCTCTCTCCAGTTACTGGAGGAAATCACCTCATCAACACTCTTCAGAAGTACCTGGAACACACATCAGACTAAATCTATAAACATACACAAAGTGAAAAACAAACAAACAGATATATAATTTTTAATCTTCTGTGATTGGTATATAAATTTTAAGAGACGAAAACTGATTTGGTTTAAGATCTTCATCTTCATGTGTTCTGGAGCAGGGTCAGCATTTGTTTTGCAAGATAAGCATGTGTATCCTGTCTGTGTGTGGTGCTGGTTCCTTACACATTCACAGGCACAGATCCAAACTGTGTGTCAAACAGACATATGGTGTGCAAATTGACAGTCTGAAATTAAATTTATTTACGTAATCTTCTTCACACCTTCAACACAGTCAGGCAAGATCAATGCATTTTGGGTATAAGCTTTTATTACATGTTGCATTAGCTTGCAGATCTGGTGCAGAAAGGTATAACAGATTTTTTTTTTCAAATTATTGCTTTAACAACTGACATCTGCCAAAACTTCAAAGTACTTCAGGTCTTCAGGTGTACTTACATGTATGAATGATTGTTTTAATGTACAGTAAGGATGTGTCGTGAATGTATTTTGCTGCTGTACTTGTGTGAGGTTATGAGCTGTGTCCGGTGGAATGGTCTTGTTGGGGAGGTTGAAAGGCAGAGAGTGGAGAAAGGCCATCGTGGGCATTGATGCTGCGGCCTCAACACTAGCTGCGTCGTCACTCAGGTTAGAGGACACAGAGCGAGGGGACGCTGTTACTGCCTGTAAAACACACATGAACACACAGACACACACAGACACACAAATACACACACACATAGAAAACAAAGACATCAGATGGTCACCAGAAGCTTGATTCTGACATCACTTTCAGACCCCATATGCTTTAACTTAGAGATTTAATTTATGAAAATGAATTTGTGGGGGGTAATTCAATTGAAGCTGGGTTTGTCAAGTTAGTTACATTCTAATCAGCCTTCATTACATGGAACAGGTGGAGCAGGTCCAACACAACACACTCTCCTTTGAATGGGGATGAGATTATGAGAGTTTAAGAATCATGCACAGCAGTTTGAGGGAAAAAAATTATATCAAATGGGTCTGAAATAAGTTGCAGACTACCTCCTGACTGCCTCATTGTTTCATCCATACCCTAAAGGAAACTGTGTTAAATCTGGGAACGCTTCAGCCATCTCTGAATGCCCCCTTCTCCCCCCTCTCCTTTCTGACCGCCTGGCTTAATAATCGCTTGGTGCTTGCGTGAGCACACAATATCCAATTTCTTTCCATTTCCTCAGAGTCTGGAGGAAAACAATAGCGCAACAAGAGACAGATTTGTTTGTGTTTACGGCCTGCACTCCACCTCATTTCCTGCTGGATTCATGTACATACGTCTGTTCAGGGTGTGTGTGTGTTTATGTCCGCAAGCAACTGTCATACATCTGAGTTAGCTTAAACTCCCCTGATCATTTGAGAATGTATGACTTGTGTACAGTGTGTTTGCATGTGCTCCTTTTCATATATTCTCAGCGAAAAATAGGTCTAACCAATAGGGCCGATGAAGTCCTTGTGTAAATTGTACATATATGTAATACATGTGAGGCATTTAATTACTACATATTGATACTTGCATAAATAGAATATATGTGGCATTTCATTATTAGATATTGACCCATATAAATAATACATATAGGTCATGTACAAACTCATGTTCTGACACTTTATAAAAACAAATGAGTGTGTATGTGGTTGTGTGTACCTTATTCAATGGCTGATGAGGAGAAAAGTCATGGAGGACAGTTTGAGAGTCTGTAAAATGGGGGCTATAAAACTCCCTCTCCTCTGCATGGTAGGAGGGCATGGTGGATCTGTCAGTGCCTGAATGCCCAGACTAATTTACTGTCAGCCAAATGAAGTCACCAGACCCAACACAACTGCTAACCCAAAAACTCTAACCTTACCAATGTGCTACGCTAACATCAGCTCTCAAAACACATGGATTTGCAATGGCTTTCTAAACACATTTAAACAAATTTAAATGAATAAAAGTCCTTAAATTCGGTTGTACATAAAAATGTTTGTCATCAGTGGAAAGATTTTCATCAATCAACTTGAGTAATTTGTCATTATCCAGGCTTAAATAGCTGGTAGAACAGAGTGAGTGCTTTTGGTTGATTATTTGGCTAAATAATCTATTGAAGTAACAAATTCAGGGAAAATGATGTCCTCTAGCATACACAAACATTTTGCAATTATGTAAATATGACAGTAATACTGAGAAAATGGCTACCCTCTAAACATAACTTCCATTCTCTCCATTAATGCATTTTGGGCATACAATCTCCTGATGAATATCTGGTCCTCATACAGTCTCCTACATGAAAAAGTGATAAAATCTGTTTTATAGTGTATTTGTCACTCAGCAGAGATCTCAAAGTAGAGACAATGATGATGACTTTACCATATAATCGCTTACCTGCAGACCATTAGCGTCAGTTGTAGTGTGGACATCGTTTGGAGGTTCAGTGGTTGGAGGGAAAACAACATTGTCACCTACCGTAAACAAACAGAACAAAAAAGCACACTGTTCATTAAATGTTTGATTAGTGAGCAAAAATAGAATTTAAATTTCAGGGGTTAATTTTGAAAACTGGGCCTAAAATGATTGAGAGAGTGCCTGAAACGTGATAGTAACTGCACAGGCTGAGAGAAGCACATTACATTCACTGTAAAAACATGTCCAACACAAACTGATGTGGATTAGATCTGAAAACGTATACTACATTCCTGCATTGCAATTCCCAAAATGGTTTCTGACTTGGATGTACAGTTCTAAGAAAAACTACTAACTTGTGAAGAACCTTTAAATTATATGTAGGTTCTTTGATCTTCATACTGTCATATTTCATTTACAAACCCAAGCCTTAGAAAGGTTCTTTGCAGAACCAATGTGATTTACTATGGCCTGCACTGAAAGGCTCCAATACTGCTTCTCCTGTGTTATCACTCTAAAGAACTCTTTTTAGGCCTTTTCTTAAGAGCATAATGGCATTCATAAATACAAAAGAAATTTAACTTTTACAGACAAATCTCAAATTGAGAGAAAATCCTCCACACCTGTCAGGGAGGTACATGCCACTGATACTCTTCCTGTCTTGGCCCACGCAAGGAGCATTTCCATACAAGAACACAGATGGCCAATTACAGACAGGCAGTTTACAGCCCTCCTGGCAGAGTAGCTCTCTAAATACACCTCCACGCTAGGGGCCTCATTATAGTCAAGCATTACTGAAGGTACTGCTGGATTTTTTTTCTCTCTGTGGAGAACAGTAATAGGATTTTGGATGAATATGGCCAGGAGTTACTACTGCAAGGCAATGTGTTTATATACAGTGCCCTGGGCAAAAAAGATAAAAAGAAAAAGAAAGATGAAATACACTTTTTCCTCTTTAGGGTGATACTGTACAAGCACTTGTGGTTACAATAACTTCCTTGCTTTTCCCAGTAATGTAGAAAAGACTATACACTACAGGTGTGCCAGCTAGAGATTAGGCTGAAAAAATGCTGGTAGTCCTTTAACAGCTCATCCATTGTGAGGCTCTTTATGGAACCAAAGGTGGCTTTGCTCCAAAGAACAAATGTGCCAAAATGCACATTTATTTTTAGGACTGCAGTGCCATGATACTGAAGATCTTTCTCAAAGTTGTTCAACAACAACATGGACCCATGCTTTTTCCATACGAATTAAAATCTTACAAAAAAGTAAGTTGTACTCTCTGCCTGTGGCATTTTGCAAGAAAGAACTTCATTGAATGAGTTCCAGCTGAAACCACAGCCTCATTTATACTGTGGGTAAACAGTGCTGGCCAAGTCCACAGCCAGAGCTGTCTCACATAGTGAGATAAACACAACTGCCATCTAAAACAATTATCCGCTGCAAATGTGAGTACTCTGGGCTAAAGAAGTGACGACAGACTCTCTAAATCTTCCTCTTATGCAAACACAAACAAGTCTTTGCTAAGATCATGGTTGGGAGGCATTTCTAGGAGAAGATTAATATGCTTTGAAGCATTTTGCTGTATGCATTTAGGAACAGAAGGACAGGCCATTTCATAACTGGACAGTAATTTGTGCCTGGTGGCTCTTTGGTGGGATCTGATGATTCTGATGAAGACAGACTCAAATGTGATGAAGAGAAACATGGGCTGTGTCCGCTCTGGCCACTGCTGATAATTATAAACTTTCAGATTATAAACCTCAGTGCAAATATCTCAGGCTGCATGACACCCTCTCATGTGTTATTGTATTATTCTGTCAAAAAGACGAAGGGATGCAGTGCTGTATTACAGAATATTACATACTACTATAAAGAAAAATAACTAGGACTAGTTTTAGGTCTGAACACATTTTTTGAGCACCAAAGTGGCCTTCAAGGACATCTGACATTAAAATGAATTACCAATATTTCTACTATGCCAGTACAAGGGTGCTATAGAATGGTCTTTCCCAGTTGTATACAGCACTATACATGATGTTAAAATGGCACCATGCTTTTATACTCATTCTAGAATCTGGGACAGTAGTTTAGTACCATATATCTAGAGTACTGTGTAAAAGTCTTAGGCTCCTGTTTAAAGCCATTTATCTGAGCAGTAAGCAACTTTCTGCCATCAAATATACAAGTTAAGATTAGAATAAATGCAAACAAACAAGAAAGCATTAAATAATATCTTGATTTCACCTCAATACCTCTAGCTTTTGTATGGATTTGTGATACTCCAGCAGCAGCTCCTGATTTAATATACTGAAGAATTGATTAATATGCAGTGAGCTGCTTGTTTAAACTCCATATAGTGCCTCAGCATTCATTTCGAGCTTCAGATTTAAACATCACAGGCTTTTCTAGACTTTGCACTGTTTGATGCAATTAATGCCAACCTTGATATCTTTCACAGTTTATAGTTACTATGTTCTGAACAGAATTTGTTTAAAAGGGGCGCAGAATCTTGTGTGAGATGCATTCAAATGCTCAGGATGGCTGTGTAACCCGGCAAGTTTGATTTTGACTTACAGATGGAGTTATTTATGTGTTTTCGGTGCATGGCGGTTGAATGTGGGGAGAGATGGAGGAATGTGGAGAATGTGGAAATTGCCTCCTAAAACCTCCTTCCTTTTTGGCATGCTCATAACCGATAACGGCATAAAGGAAATGATCGTTGCTGCAGATGTTCTATGTCACTGTTTGAGATGAGACTGGAATAAATGGCTATGGATGCAAAAATGAACTTAAAATGTGACCACAGTTTGACACTACAATGACAACAACAAACATTCTCCAGCTTGTATAGTGGGCCTTAGAGCAAGCAGTTATCAGTGATGATGACAAAAGCACGCTGTAATTCTATATAAATTACCTCTTGCCTGTAGCCCCTTGAAACAAGCAGATAAATTAATCAAATTAAACTATGACTTAGTAAACAACTAACCGTAATTAACTGCATTTAAATAGTTGTGTAATGTACATTAAGTATCAAAATTACTTTTCTGAGGGTCAACATTATTATGGCAACTGTTGCACTGATTGGTAATAATGGATGAGTAAAGTGAGATGGACCACGTATGTTCTTTTGAATTAGGGTAATTAAGACACAACAATGTATGGGGTAAAGAACATACTTTTCTGCAACAGTTTACAGAAGTAAATAAGGAATTAACCCTTTGAATCATAGGCTGATTATTCTTAGGGCTTATTTTCCAGTTAATTCTATAGATTATCCAGTAACTACTCTCAAACTAACACAATTATACTCCTAGTGTATATGCATTTATTTTCATAAAATAATGTTGACGGATAGAACATGATTTTATTTAGGTGAAAGTGTAATGTAACACAGTTAGCAGGACTGTTCTGAGCTCTGTACTTTTACTTTTATTAAAGCTTAAAAAGTTGGCACTTTTAAGAAACATCTGAAAACATTTTATAAATTATAAACCATACACTTTTATTTACTTATTTATTCTTATATTGCTGCCCGTAAAGCACTTAAATCTGCTATCTCTATGAAAATTGTTCTATAAACAATGTTATTATTTGTATTATGGTATTGTTATTTCCAAACCTTACTGTTCACTAATAGGTGCTGATGATTTAAAGAAAAAACACCACATTCTCTCAAACTGAGAGGCCACCAAGAAAGATGGTGTGATGTTTTGGGACAAGTATTTAGTGAAAGTGGGTGCAATTTTCATTTGTATCTACTCATATTTTGAGAAGTTGAATGTCTTGTGTTTTGCATAATAGCTTGACAGAAAGTGTAGCTATGAGAGTGAGGAACTGCACTGTAGCTCCACACAAGGTGTTTGGAATTAAAGGGGTTAAAAACTAAATAAGCAGCTAGATGGCAGCACATGGTGTTTGTATTACATGGCATTGTAAAAAAAATACACTGAAAAAAGTAATGCATTAAAAATGCTTCTGAAATACTGAAAACCAAAACTGACAAATAATATTTGATGTAGGTGGAAACTATACAAGCAATGCAAGGCTTTTAAGCACAGAAAACTGCAAATATAATAAAGAAAAACTACCTATGGCTGCTTTGTAGTAGAGCCAGATCTCTTTGGGTGAAAGAGCTCTTTCCCAAATGACAAACTCATCAAAGGCTCCTGTCACATAGTGCCCATAGGACTGGCTGTTTCCTGTTCCAATCACTAGGTCACTGTGAGAGTCACCATAGATCTGCGATGGGCCCCCCACCTCATCGCTGATGTCAAATGTGCCATTTATATAGACCTTTAAGCCATCCTTCAGAGTCCATGTGAAGAGAATGTGTGTCCAGAAAGGCCCTGGATACAGAGAGAAAGAGAAAATAGTGAGTATTAGGAAGAGCTTAGGAAAGATTTCTCTATTTTGAAATGGAGATACTAGTTATATTAATTCCAGATTGGGGCAGATTTTGCACCAAATCACATATGCTCAAGTCAGGTGCTGTGGACTAAAAAAAGCCAATTAAATCCAGCATGCTGAATCGTCAACACCAGATGTTGGCAGTCTGTAACCGTTTATGCTGGGGCAGCATTGTGCAATACACTCTTCACATGACATCTAGACAATCAGAACTCATACTTAATTCTTACCTTGCCAAAAATGGAAATGCTATCAAAGGTATTTTAAACTCCTATTAGGCAAATGGCCTGTGAGAACATACACTGTTATAGTAAAGTGACCATTCTGTCATACATGAACACACCACAGCACACAGTGTCAACAGCACGAAAGTTTTCCTCTGCATTTTTACATTTAAACCATGACCTTTTGATTGCAGGGGCAACACCCTAACCACTAAGTCACCAGCTGCCCCAGGTTATGGTATGAAAAAAAAGGTTATAGTATGAAAAAAATGTTTTTTAAAAAGCTCCTCCACTCTTCTGAGAGTTTGGAGTGTGCCTGTGGATATGCATGCCCATATGTACTCCATCACAGGACCATTTGTAAGGTCAAGCACTGATGCTGGGCAAAAATACATAAATTCCAATTTGGTCCAAAAGTGTTCATTTGGGTTGAGGTCAGATTTCTGTGCAGGTGACTGGAGTTTCTCTATACCAAATGTCTTTATGGGTCTCACTTTGTACAGTCAGTCATGCTCGAACAGGGCCTTCATCAAACTGTTGCATATAATTGTCTAAAATGTCTATGCATGCTGTATCTTACAATAAAAGCAGCTATTTTTGTGTTGAACTGTTAATTTAGGTTAACTAAATCAAATCAATGTCCTTGAAAAGGAATGCAAGCAGATCTTTGTAAGTGGTTGCTTTAAATATCTAAAGTAGGGTGAACAATGCAGGGTTTTACTGTGAAGGGTTCTGTTTTTATACTGCACCACATTGGTTCAAAAGCTTTATTTAGCCAGACTAATTTCAGTGCTGGGCACTGTGTCTTGCTGGCATTCTTAGTGCATAACAGCAGCCCATGACAGAAATGCTTCAGTATCACAAAACACAACATTTATCAAGCATTTATCACAAACTGCACACTAAGCTCTGGACACACTCACTAAAGCCAACAAAACAGGGAATTTCGATCAAGATGCTGAAGTTACACACAGTGACAGCCCTCATTTCTGTGGCATCTAACTTTTACATTCTGAGGAACCTTCGTCAGGCTAAATATTGCAGGCTTTAGCAAAAATTGTGACCGTGGGAACGAGATGCAAAGGCACTTGGGGACTGCAGCACACACACACACACACACACACACACACACACATGCACAAATCTGGATAGAATTAATACCATGATGTAAATAATTGCACATTTAAAACGATTATGGTCAAATTGTAACTTTACTTCCAACCCAGAGAGATTTGGGATTAGTACTGAAACTGAGAAAGCATAGGGGTGATATGGGTCAGAATCTCAAACCACAAAACCACATCTCACACACACTCACTATAAGTCACGCATACTCTTTTTCATCAACACACACACAGAAAGACACACACACACACACACACTCTTTCACACACACCTGTCCCCATAACACACCCTGAGGGAAAGAACACATGCAGAACCTCTCTGTTTCTACACAAGGATCTTAATGT
>JBBPCX010000016.1:565428-576001 GCA_037974365.1 Hydrocynus forskahlii
AGATCAAAAGGAGAGAAAAAATGTGTGTGTGTGTGTGTGTGTGTGTGTGTGTGAGAGAGCGAGAGAGAGAGAGAGAGAGAGAGAGAGAGAGAGAAAATAAGAGGTGTGTTTGCGTGTGTGTGTGACAAAGAGAGCTAGAAGGAGAGAGAGAGAGAAAGAGAGAGAGAAAGAGAAGGAGTGAAAGAGAGACAGAAGTGCAGTAGGAGAGAGATGAGAGAGAGAATATAAGAAAATATGGGGAGGGAGATTGAGGGAGAACAGAGAGAGCGAGAGAAATAATGAGGAAATAGCGTGAGAAGGGTAAGAAAGGGTAGAGAGAAGTTGAAAAAGAAGTGGTTGAAGGAAAGAGAGATGGCACAGAGGGCGTAGAAACAGAGGCAAGGGGTAGAGAGAAAGCATGGGAGAGAGAATAAGACTTATAGAGAAAGAGATAAAGAGAGACAACAGATAGGGCTAGAGTAGCTATGAGAGAGAGACTGTGTGTGTGAGAGAGAGTTTGTATGCTGTACTCACCCTGTGGTCCACACAGAGTGGGGTCACTGATGCAGGAGTTTCTGTAATTGCCGAAATGGAGAAAAGTGGCTCCTTTGTCTCCACTCAGATAAATGCCTTTATTTATCACTCCCTCTACGATATCTACAAGAACAAACATGCACCACATTATAACCCCTGAAAACACTCACAACACAAGCAGACACATTAACATTAAAGCAGATAAGGCGCCAAAAATTTCTATAATTTACAGCACAGCAACAAAGCCAGTGTCTCGGTGTTCTTGGAATTGACTCTGGTACCCTTTACACTCACTGTAAAAGAAATTCATTTGTGGCAAATCTTTTTCATAAACATCTCTTTTTTGGGATGAAAATAATCAGCTCTAGCAGGGCTGAAAAGAGTGCTCTTTGGCACCTTAGCAGATCTGGATTTATGAGTCCAGCTCTGACTTTATGAGATTATGAAATTAATAAATAGACCCTCTCTGTTTGCCTTCACCAAAACATGGCCAAAATGACATCACCCAGTTCAGAGTATTTTTGGGTATTTATTTCACAAACAGCACCAACGCAAATTAATCTGGTTCTGGTAAAGCATCGGCATTTCTCCTAAAGGGTCACAAAGCAAAAAACAAGTTTCTTTATTTCCCTTATCTTCTCCCCCAATTTTAGTTGTCCCAAATTCCACCCACTGACTGGTCCCAGCTCGGTTCGGTTCAACTCTACTCGCTTTTTTTGCTCTTCCATAACTAAAATCTGGTACCTGGTACCTGGTACCATTCTTAGTACCACCTTGCCCGAGGTTCCGAGCGTGCTGAACTGATACTAAATGATGACGTGTACATACTGGAGGTTACTGATTGGTGGTCGCTATAGCAACCAGTTACATAAAGGCAATACTTTAACTGTAGTGGAAAACTGTAGGTCCGAAACCAAACTGAGTAGAACCGAACTGAACCAAACCAAACTGGTACCAGTCAGTGGAGAACCCCCATTAGTCATATCTTTTTGACTGACACTAATGCAAAGTAACAGTGTAAGGCTGTGACAGTGTAAGGATGTACAAATGCTGCTCGTCAATTCTGTTAGCTAACGTCAGCTAACGGACATCCAGGAGTGCTAGCATCATACTGACTGATGGGGGAGAGGGATAACCACCCTACCCGCCCAGAGAGAGCGAAGTCAATTGTGCTCTAACAGACTCCCAGGAGTGGACGGCTGCAAAACCACTGGGGATTGAACTCCTGATGAGTTGATGAATCTCCTGATGAAAACGCTAAACGCTTAGAGTCCTTTAACTGGCTCTATGCTTGTCGCTCAACTGATCAGGAAGCTAGTGTTAATAATTCTTACATTTTTTAAAGTTCGCCAAAAATCTAATTTATAGTATTTCCCCAGAAATGTTACTAATGAGCCAAGATCCATGAAAAATCTTTGTATATACATGGAGAAAAGTATGCTGCACAGCTAAAACCAGAGGTTCATGTTCACAGGGTGTCATACAGTGTCAGAAGCCACATAAGCAAGTCTATTTGTGATTACTGAACAACTCCACAGACTTCAACACCACAGGCAAGTCGTAATGATTCAGGCTGTTTTCATATGTTCTAGATATAACTGTATGATCTTTCCGCTATTTCACATTAAAATAAAGATGCTAAATATATGTGTATCAAAATCAAGCAATAAATATAAACCATACTTGATCTCTGCTTCTTATGGTCAAATATTTTATCAGTTGGAATGTAACCAGACAGGTTGTTGATGCAGAAATATGCTCTGCAAACCATCACTATTGTTTTATTGCCCTTCTGTCATTCTATTAGCAGCAACTTGTGCTGCAAGAACCATGTGAACATCTCTCATGAGTCAGGTGTTCAAACAGGCAGATTAAGTGGACAGCACAGTTCTGATGTGCTGCTTAAAGAGGAAAACTCACACTGAACTTCCGCATTTACTGAGAGCTGTCATAAAACTGTGGTCTCACCAGAAGTGAACTGAACCAGGGTTTACTGGAAAGCGGACAGAGACCTACAGTTTTTGGTTGATTTGTTTAATGTGCACCTGTAGAATGTTCATCTGCAACCAAACTGAAGAAAAACAATTAGTCACACTATACACTAACCAGCAAACTAGCGCAGTGCAAACTGATATTAATACTTAGTTACAATTTGCTTCTGTTTATAATATTTGTTTAATTGGAATTCACTTTTTTCTGTATATCTTTATTACCTTAGTTTAGCCTTTCCAAATGTCTCTTTAATTTAATTTAAATTATGTGATAACTTTATTGCACAGTCTTAAGGCTCAGGTGCTCATTTCACTACATGAATAAAAAAATGAATAAAAAATGTATGTGACAAATAAAAATCTTGAAATGAGGTAGACAGGAAGCTAATTAGTGGAGTACAAGATTCCACTACTTGCACATGGTCCAACATTCTCCAACAGATTGCTGTGCTACACCTATACGTGGTTGTTCAAAGTCCTTTCCCATTCCTACAACTGTGAAATGTTCTCCCTATTCATTGTTGTATTCAGTTTTCCTACATCCAATTTGTTCCACACAGTTCTCTGTTCATAGTTGTAAATTTCTCACTGTTGTAAACTGTCAAAATGTTCACACTGTTTTATAATGTTTCCCCACATTCCCACTGTTCATCAATTTTCTCCCTCGTTCACAAAGGCTCAATTGGTTTGACATTTCTCATTCTAAAACAGTATGAAGGCAACTGCCAACTCTGCAGCGTTAGTGTCCATTGAGAAATGTTGGATCAGTGGCCTCATTTGGCCTTTTAGCTAATCAACCTTGTGGCTTCAGTGCAAAACTAAAGAAGCAAACTTCAGAAACCAAACATGTCTTGGCTGATCAGTGACATTTGCAGTTAGAAATAAACTGAAAATTAGAGTTTTTGCTAACACCTCACTTTAGTATTTCATCAGTTTAAAACAAAACATTTAATTTATGAATATGATCATGTGTTGGCTTGTTTTTTTTTGGCCATGTGAATAAGAAGAATTGTGCACTAATTCTAGGCAAGGGAACAAGAAAGCCCCACAATGAACTGGGCGATGAACCAGGATGGACTTAAAATGGTGAATAGCAAAACTGTTTTCCACCTTCTCACTAAGAATGATTCACCCTACAACTACATTTTCTTTCATAGGACAGGGAGTTCTGGGAGTTTCGAACAACTGTGGCGTTATAAACACATAAGCGTCAACTCATGAATGGATGGGTTGAGAGGAAGAGAAGGCAGAAAAAACATGGAAATGGGTGATGGAGCAAGCCAGAAGGTAAAAGGGTTGGTGTAGGTGACTTGTGTAGGCACAGAGAGAAAGCAAAAGAGTAAAATCACATTGATGAGGCAGGAAAAGAGATACGAAAGGCCAGGGGACTGAAGCTTGAAGTGAGGAGAAGAAAAAGAGGAAGAAAGGGTAAGAGCTCAACATCCATCTATAGAGTATGAAGTGTATCACATACTGGTGTGAACAACTGAAAAATGGAGGAAAGTTTGCACACCTCTAGTCATGTTGTGCTAATTTTGCTGTGCTAACTTCATTTGGCATTTATCTACAAATGTTAATCACAATTTAAATGTATTTGGTAAAAAAGTAAAACACAAAATGTAAATGTGCCAGATACCTTATATGTGTCATATTTTGTGTTTTACTATGCTAAAACACATGAGTTCAGGTTAAATTCAGCAAGAAGTAACCTAGGAACAATAGCTACACATTTGAGGTGTGGAACATGGACAGGTCAGATTTCAGCTGAATATGTTTAAAATAAATTTAAAGGAAAGAAATATAAGAGACCCAAGTGCTGTGAAATTCTAAAAAGTTCTGCCATGAAGACTCCCTGACTGGCAGTGGGGCTCCACGGTGCATATGTATGTGTGTGTGTCTAGCAGAGAGTGGAGGAGTGCAGGATCCTCACCTACAGAGACGGAAATGTTAGTGTAGGCAGAGTCATTGGTGTACACAGAGGAAGAGTTATGGTAAGGCAGGACAGTGTGGTTGTGGATTCTTAGTGCTGTGATGGAGAAAAAAAGTGGAGAATAAAACAAAACAGAGAGGACAATAACACAGGTAATTTATAGCACAGGTACATGGCTACATACACACAACACAAGGACACAATGGAGACAAAGGCAGAGAAAGACCAGGGTGATCAGGGTGACCAAAAGATCAATGGTAAACACATAAGCACAATACATGTACTAGCTGTGTATGAAGGGCTTTTTACTGGTCAGGAGCATTTTCCAGTTATATCCAGGATAATGCGTCTAAAGTCATCTGGAATAATGAATACATGGAACCATTCTAGTTTTTACATAGTATAATATGTAATTTTTCATATTTTCATCAATGGCAGGTTCTAGTCTGATTGGATTAGTTTTATCTTGGGAGGTACTGTAATTTAGATCATTAAGTGACAGTAATTTTAATCCAGCGTGAATGTGCAGTGCTTGTAGTTTTAACAAAGTGACTATGACAACTGTGTAGTGATTTTAATACAGTATGTTTGGTAATGTACCAGGAATTTGAACCAATCAAGCAATCAAACCTTGGTAAATTACATTACACAACCTCCTCTGGTAAAACCAGCCCAGCCCTCATTGATCTATCTATTTCCTATTTGTGTAGTCAATTTCAGTGGACTACAAACAAACACACACACACACACACACACACAAAGAATGCAATAGCTTTGTGGTGCACATGGGAAAACACTGCAGCAACCATAGATGTACAAACTGATACTGGAAGACAGGAGGATCAAAGTCTCTCTCTCTTTTCTTAATTAGAGAGTGAGGGAAAAATAGCGCATTTTATGCACACACACACACACACACACACATACACACACAAACACACACACACACACAAACACACACACAAACAGAATAACATGCCCTTTAGAGGATACAGCTGTCTCTCCTATGAATTACTTAAAAGAGTCAAGATTCAGTGTATTGCTCTCATTTAATCAATTCCCTGACAAGAGTTACAAATCGGTACAACTTCTGTGTAAACTTGATTGGACACACGCGTACAGGCACACACACGCGCGCACCAAAAACAATACATCTGTTTTGTGGAGAATCACTGACATAAATAAACACAACTCCCTTAATAGTTCAGTGTCTTCATCATGTCACTGAGGTAATTCAGCATGAACTGCATGTTCATCATCTTAAACTTAACTTCAAATTAGTTAAAGCAGTGAGCACAGCTGCACAAGCACAGAAAGACGCGACTGCAGAAAAATGCTCAACAGCTGGAGAAGGAGGGAGAGACAGAGAAAGAAAGAGGGGAGAAAAAGAACAAAAAGAATTGAAGAGTAAAGTGACTGAGGGAAAAAAGAGGAATACAGAAAGAATATAGATGGTTTAAGAAAGAAATGGCAGAGAGAGGGGAGGGAAAGAAAAGTGAGGGAGATAGAAAGAGAGAGAGGGAGAGATAAGAGAACAGAGAAGATATGAGAATGAGAAAGAAATGTGTGAGAAACAAAACCAGGCTGAGAGTTAAGCGAGGGAAAGCAAAGAAAGACAGAGAAAGGGAGGCAGAGGAAAAAAGGCAGAGAGAGAGGAGATAAACAATACAGAAAGAGAGAGACAGAAATGAGAAAAAGAAAAGAGAGCGAGAGACAGAAATAGGAGAAAAATGAGAGAAAGAAGAAACTAAAAGAAAAAAGAGAAATGACATACAAAGAGAGGAGACAATGAGAGAGAGGAGACAGAGAGAGAAAGAGAGCGAGAGAGCAAAGGAAGTCTACGCTCAGCCAGGACTGATGCACATACTTATATTACTCCCAATAACATGACCTGTTCTATTCCCAAACTGATCCCGCAGGCTGTGCAGTCCATCCTCTGCATCCAGCGGCCAATAGTGTGAGGCAGTGGCCAGCACATCCAGGCCTGAGGGCAACACACACAAGCACACACAAATACACATACATATACACACACATATACACATATATATTTACACACATAGACCACACACCTATACCATTGCTGTCGAAACAAGACCTTGTATCTCAGTTTCTGTTTTTTTGCACATAACTGAAGACACCAGCTGACCTCTACATTGTGTGAAATTTCACAGTAATTGGACCAATAAAAATATTCACAAAATGACACAGAATTTTTTCCATTAAGTTTCACTATAAGTTGAAAATGCATTTTTCCTTCTATTTTCCCATTTCGGGCATACAAGGTTTCGTCCCACCAGTGGCGATATGTACACAGATACACCCACATCTGCATATGCACGTTCAAACACACATGCGCATACAAACATGCCTGCATGTGAGCAACACTATTGAGTCTAGGAATTAAAACATACATACCAGGGTTTCACCCATCATTACATGAACTACTTTACACATGAAAGGTGAGCCCCCATGATGTCCTGCACTGATAGTGGCATCACACTGATACTCCACACATGCTTTTAATGGGAAAGAGTCCAGACTGTATATCTGCATGAGTAAGAATCTCTATGGCGGCGATGATCATGGGAAAGCTGCTGCTCTCTCTTAGGCACATGCTGAAAAATGGCTATGTGTGTAAGGCGTTTTGGGAGAGGCTGCTGATAGCATTCCCCCAGGGTGGCCGGGGAAGTACTCGCCGTTTTGAGAAACGGTTTTGGCTTGTCCTACTTTTGCCTGATCCTGGCTGGTTTGGCTGTTTATCTCAATGAGGATATGATCATGAAGATTATTTACAGTTCAGCAGTACTTGGCATCGGGGTTAGACAACTTAGTCCAAGTTAACCAAAACCACTTTCTAAATGTTCTTACATTGATTAGGAGAAAAGACCTTTCTTTAGGGGTGTTCAGCTGGCCATGCTAAGGTTAGGTGGACGCTGGTGCCACATCTGACAATTAAACAGTAATTTAGTTGGACTAAGCGGTTTAGGGCTAAGTCAGCTTATTAAGGACTGTAACAGTGGGACTTGTGCTATTGAACCACATGGTATTGTAACATATCACACAGTATTGTAATATGTTGCGCATTATAGTGTATCGCCGTGTTGTGACTAGCTCGTCAGATTAGCTCTTGGCTAATGCTTTAGACCATTATGAAGCACAAACCCTTGGCCTAGTGGCTAGGGCATTTCCCCTGTAATCAGAAGGTTGTGGGTTCAAATCCCAAGACTGCTAGTGGCACCTCTGAGGTACCCTTGAGCAAGGTACCATCTCCACAAATTACTCCTTGGGCGCTGCATTCCTTGCTGCCTGTTGCTTCACTTGGTGAATGGGTTCAATGCACAGGGAAAATTTCATGCCATTCACATTGTGTGCTGTGGTGTCTTGACATATGAAAATGGTTACTCTTCATTTAGTGTTGCTGTTTTCAGTTAGAAATACACTATTCCACTAAAATATAAAATATTATATTTTGTCATAAGTGCTCTAACAAGCTCAAATGTGGAAACATTAACATATTATTTGCTCATTCTCATGCACTCCTTATATTTGAAGTTCTAAAAAACGCACTGAACTGAAAGATCACGGTATTGAACTCTGATGTTTGTGAATCGTTACATCCCCACATTATGTTAAATTCTGAAGGAAGTTTTCTGCATTACATTAACATTTTATTACAACAATTACAAGGGAATTATATGGTTATAAGAGCAATACATGACATTAATATATATATTTTTAATCCATTTTAAGTTGTTTAAAAAGAATAGCTATCCAAAGCTTGGCTGTGGCTGTAGAAACAGGTTTTCTACACATTTAAACGAGAAAAATAAACATAGAAAGCTTGCAATTTTTTTAATGTTTTTGTTAAAGTGTAGTGTGTTTTGCTGAGGAAGGTAAGCTTGTTAGAAATGTGGTCCCATTGACATCATAAATATCAATTGTAGTTTTTTAACGTTTTTACCTGGATGATCGGACGGTACGACACTGTCACCGAAGACCTGCGAATATAAAACACCAAACTCCTAAAGCAACACAGCAAAGTTATATTCTTTTCAGCAAAATTTTCTCAAATGTTTTCTTCATATGAACGCCCTGAAGAGCAGCCTGACACTTTATTGACAAAAAAAAAACACAGAGAAAGACTAAGAGCTTACCTGGAAGATGCTCACAACTGCAGACAAGTTTAAAACGCTGTATAAAAAGTCCATGGTGTCAAAAAATAAAAGTTGTAGCGTTGTATTGAATATAAAAACCGTTGCTAAACAGTCAGCATCGAGCTGAGAGGAGCCATCGGCAGAAACGTGCACTTATATAAGTTGGAAAAGAAAAAATGTTTTTGTTTTAAAAAACAGTCCACGCTAAAACAACTAAACTAACACATAAACACGATGAAACATTCCTGTGGTCAGTTTTAAGCTGTTTGTCTCAGCTGTAATCCGTTTTTTTTTTGCATACAAATCACGTTAAAATCTCTGTTCACTCTGAGTGAACCGTTAAAGTAAAACTCCCTCGCGCGCTGCTCTCCGAGTGAGATGTGCCCGTTGTTTTTGCCCCACCTGTATTCCGATAAAAACCCGCCCTCTTGTACTACAATTGGCTAAGAGATCATCTTCGGCGAGGATTTTAGCCAATCCGAGCTCAAGAAGGCGGGATATGCCGCAATACGAGTGGGGAAAACATCGTTTGCGCTGTTGTACAGCCTGTAAGTTTTGACGAAAAATTATATTTATTTCCTAGCAAGCAGCTGAGGACACGCTAATGTGTACCTATAAATACAGATACGTATATGAACATATATAGACATATATCCAATATGTACACACACACACATTCACACACACGTATAACTATATATGTATGTATACATATATATTACATATATTGTATATTTTATATCATACTGTTGTGCTGTATAGCTTTTATTCTATTGGATATGCTGCTTCTGCTTCCTTGTGTACTGTTCACTTTGCTGCTGTAACAATGTAAATTAATAAAGCGCTATCTTGCATCATTGTAAAATAGTGAATTAAAAATAATAATACAATTGTTTGAATTACAGTTTTTAAATGTTTTAATCAATAAACAAAAAACAATACAATTAAACGTATTGATCATACGTTCACGATTTACTTGAATCAAAGTAGACTTTATGATATGTAACAAGAAAAATTAAATATAAATATAAAACATAAACGGCAAAAAATCTATGAGACATAAAGTGCAGAGATGAGCTGATGTAGCCGCACGGAAAAAAATAATGACACACAAAAATACTTTAATAAATGCAGGATAGAATGTGTGTGATGACAAGAATCTTGATCGCGTGGACGTATATAAATATTCATAAATAAATCATAATAAAAACAGTGCAGATGGGCCAATCACAGTGCAGGTGGCCGTTTGCACTGCGGGGGGGGCGGGGGGTGTTGGTGGTTCGCACCTGTGCACATATTTAATTAAATTTAATTTCTGAAAATGTTTTTTTTATTTGTGACACGAAAAAAGAAAGAAAATCAAGTCTGGACAATTCAAGAATTCAATTCAAGAAGTTTGACCCGGCGTGGTGTAACTTTTGTACTTTTTCTTACCTTTGAGTGACCTGCCAATCTGTTTTCAGGAAAAATTAAGTAAGAAGTGTTATTGTGAATATGAAGTTTTTAAGACTGAGCGTTGGCTTTTGACGCCCTCTGGTGGCTGAACCTGCGAACTACAACCTTCAGACACCGAGACCACATCACTCGCAACAAACCACCAGCGGACCACCAGTGTGTACAAAATATCAAATTTATTTCGATTTCTAAAAAAAATTTGCACATGCACACTCACAAAATATTATATAATCACCAATATAGGCTTTTTTGTTTTTTTTTCTTCCATAAAGCTAGCACACAGTTGCAGACTTTAAAACGTTATGGTTTTCGAAGACACCGTGAGGAAAGCTTGCACTGTCTTGCACAGATTATAAAGTTGAATGTACAAAAAAGGCAGTCTGAA
This sequence comes from Hydrocynus forskahlii, assembly GCA_037974365.1. Classification (NCBI taxonomy): domain Eukaryota; kingdom Metazoa; phylum Chordata; class Actinopteri; order Characiformes; family Alestidae; genus Hydrocynus; species Hydrocynus forskahlii. The sequence continues at coordinate 575,860 of JBBPCX010000016.1, forward strand.
AAGTAAGTATAAACATTTAAAAAGAATGTACAAATGGACAAAGTACAAAAAGAGCAAGTCACTCAAACAACATGTGGAAGCAATGCTTGATATTGTATGATTTCCTGACTCTGCAAAAAACAAAAACAAAAAATTATATATA
>JBBPCX010000016.1:592463-624471 GCA_037974365.1 Hydrocynus forskahlii
CACACACACGCACACACACACACACACACACACACACACACACACACACACACACACACACACACACACACACACCTACTGCTAATCTCAGAGCCAGAACAACAGCTAGGCCTCCACCAGATGAGTTTGAAGCCTCTTCTGAACTACAATGCAGAATGTAAGTTAAAAGCGTGTTCACATAAAATATAATTACTTTATCTATTTAACTCCATCATTTTACAAATTTACACCTTTCAGCATGAAAACCAGGGAAACATACAGGAACATCTCAGACCAGCAGCAGGGTGCAGTAGGAGGCTGGGAGAAACGGGCATGCTGAAAGAACAGGGACGAGGAGGGTTAACATTGCTGTTCTACCGCAACCAAGCAACATCATTTACAGGAATGATCCACAGTAAAATCACACTTTATTTCAATGATCCTCCATTAAAGCTCCAGAGAATGTATAAAGTGTCTGAATGTATAAAATGAATCTAATTATTCACAGGAGTGTTTAGGTATGTGAACTGAGAGGCTGTTGTAGTTGAGAACGAGTTCCAAATTGACCAATCCATTGGCACTGTATGCTTCAGAAATTCTCGATTCCTTCTATTGTTTTCTGACAGTTGTGCTTTGCCAAAACTGACATAAAACTTTGCGTCTATGCTATTGGAAACTCTGAGAGAAAAAATAGGTCCATGTTTCATTTCATAAAAAAATTAAACAGTGTTACTTGCAGTGTCTGTGAAGTTTGGGTGAAAACACAACATGTGGAGGAAATACCTGAGGATCTCAGAGATGCTTCACCAGTTACCTGTTACCAGATCCACTGTTAAATCGTTTGCTCCCACTTTATTTCAATGGTCCTCCATAGATGCTCACCAGAATGATCAAACTGTTAGGAAGCTAATCGTTTATAGGAATGATTAGGCATGGGAATTGAGACCCGTTTCTAGTTGAGAACTGGTTCCAAATTGTCCAATCCATTGGAACTGTAATCTTCAGAGGTTCTCAATTCCTTTGTCGATGCTGGAATGTTTTTCTGACAGTCGCGCTTTGCAAAAACTCGCCATGATGTTAAACTGTGTTTATTTTTTAAACTTTCTTTCTGATAGGAGAGAAAAAAGTGGTGCAAAGCGTGGCTTATCTTCACAAAGAAATATGAACAGCGCTTCTTGTGGAGGCCACAAGTATCAATAAGAATTCAGCGTCACACTATTCTTATTTGTATATTGATGGACAAAATGTATTCTTTAATAGGATAATAATCCCAAACATTCATTATTGTAGCACAACTGGGCCAAAATGTATGTCAGTCCAATGAAAAACAAAAAGTTTTGAAAATTATGCCTTGGCCTCCCCAGTCTCCTGATCTTTCTCTCATTGAGGTGCAAGTATTTGTAATGTTTTCTTGTTATAAAATTTTAAAAGAGCAGCGTGTGTCCTGTAGTGTACATACAATAAACCTCTGGGTTATGTTCGAAAAGCAATCGGAATTTATGAAAATCCGCAAATTTGTGAAAAAAAAAGCCTATTTTTATAGTGTAAACCCTAAATATGCCCCCAATACACTCCCAAAACACTTGAATTTCATTTTAAACTCAGCTCAGTACAATACCCTGAAAGACAATGTAAAGGTAAACCCGTATTCCTACTGTACAGTTTACACTGAACTGCTGTCTCACACAGTGCTAGAATGTAAATACCGATGTTACCCCTGTATGTACTGTACTGTAATTCATGCAAGTGCATTTTCTTTGGTATGTGCTGTCATTTCCTTTGGTATAAGCAGGGTAAATAAAGTATTAATTTAATCTAATTTACAGTAATAAAAAATACTGTAACATGTATGGGTAATCACCAATAATAAATTATATTGATTGAGGATTTACAATTTATTGGGCCGGTTAAAGCAGACACTGGACAGTGACTGAGCTCCGTAGCTTCTTGTTATTAAAGTTGTTGCTATAACAGTTGAGTTGCTGTAAGGCCGCAACTCACGCCGCTAAACCTTGAACCAGCTCTAACCCACTCATCTCTCTCACTTGCTCATCAGCCACGGCCACACTCACACCACCATGCACGCACTCTTAAACTGGCGTTTAGGTTCATTGCCAGAAGCCTTAGAAGGTGCAGGGCGTTTGGGCGGCATCTTAGGGCTTTAAGAAGAAAAAAACTAAAAACGCAAGAACATGAGGGCAGCAGCCAATATCCGGTTGCTTTTTGTTCTCTGGACAATACTAAAAATGTATACAGTTACATATTTTTTGAAAATTTAGCTGAATTTATGTTATATGTTAAATTTAGCTGAATTTATGTTATATTTATGTTACAAAATTAGGACAATTATATTTTTCTTAATAATTTAGCACTAAAATGTGTAAAAACATATCGGCAAGAAAAAAGCCCCCCAAAAATGTGGAGGATATTTGCAGTTTCGCTGAATTTGTGGAGGATTACTGTGTAACCTTCAATGATCTTGTCAACATATAAGCTGTATGAATCAGCAGGCTCTGCGATTTATCCTGTCAGGGCGCCCTGTGAAATATGTCGGTTAAGTTATCTCCATGACTACATCATACATGATTCTCTGCATCAACAGCAGAAAATCAGAAACCTTCTGTCCTGAAAACCAGGGTTAAACAGGGATGGACCATTGTTCCCATTTAGCAAAAACCTGCGACCCTTCATTCAAATTCTTTACCAAATCCAAGACCAAAGTTTCCACCATGTCCATCATGAAGCTTAGGAATAAAATCTGATGAGGCCATCTGAGCTCAAATAGGAGCTCATTCTAGATGCAATTGTATATGAGCTCCTTGGCCTAACACTCAGTGGACTCAGCCACCAACAGACAACAATACAGGCCTCCAGAATACCTGGACTGCACTGTCTTTGAAATTTGATTCTCTTTCCCCAGATTGGCAGTCTTCTCTTCTCCAAAGCCAAGATCGATTCAGGAACACCGAATCAGTTGTTCCAGTGGAGCATATGCTTTAGGCTTTAGAGTAGTCTTAGAAGATCTCAGAAAAATAAGCTCCAACTGCACAAGGCAGTGGTTGTATGCACCTTAATATGGACTCCTGGATGATCTGCAGAGGGTCATTATGCTTTACTTCGAGTGACCGCCAATACTGATAGCTACATGTACAAATGCTATGATTAGAATGTTAACAGGCTAAGTTAGGACCAGGATAAGATTTGGTTTATGGTGCAAAGTGGCCATTAGTCATGTGTGAACACACCACAGCACACAGTGTGAACAATGTGCATTTAACCCATTGACCCAATGAAGCAGTGTGCAGCCAGCAACACAGCACATGGGAAGTAGTGTGTGGGGAGGGTACCTTGCTCAAGGGTACCTAAGTGGTGCCACTGGAGATTCTGGATTGGAACCCAAAACTTTCACGGGAACTCCCAATCACCAGGCCAGCAGCTGCCCCTGTGAGCTTAAGGTCAGGATTAGACTGTTAGGTCTAGGGTTATAGTTGTGTTTGATACATAAGTTCATAAGACAGTGTGAACTTCTACAATGGAATAACAGTGGACCTTTAAGATGTAGTGTTACTGATCATTCACAGCAGCTTGAGCAGGTGAGCAGTGGTTAGCGGAACACCATAGTCACTGGAGGAGGCAACTAAGAAGCAATGCTTTAAAAAACTGTTTTTCAGACTTCACAGTGGATGATTCCAGTAAACGGAAGGACATCATAAACATATGACAGAACCGAGGGATCGACAGATAAATGAACCATGCAAGTTACAGATCGTCTGACCATGCTGGACCCGCAATCTGCAAAATGTTATGTTGTCCCTAGCTCCATAATCTGACCAGTCTTTTAAGGCCTGTTTTATTTCAGCTGTTGATATTTTTCACTAATAAACTTTTAGGCAGTGAACATGGACATAGGATTTGCGAGAAGGGCTTTCATGCAACACAGTCAAGGAGCACAAGGACACACAGTCAAGGAGCAGGAGGGAGAAGACAGGATTGTGCACGCCATCTCTGGACACGATGAATAAAAAGTAGGGAGTAAAGGAGCAAAGGGAAGGAGGGTGCAAGAAAGGAAGATTTGGGGTTCAGAGGCCACAAAGTTGAGTAATGACGAGCACACCTCCACACATTATTCTCACTGCCTCAAAAACAAGAAAAAACAATACTTGGAGGGTCATTGTGGCTGTTGCCTACTCACAGACCATTCCTGAAACTGAGGGTATTAAATCTATTTGGGGACGGCCACTTTTATCTCATGATTAGTCCACTGTCTAGTAGGTGTGTTACATTAATTGGTCTAAAATGCTAAGACTGTTAATGATTAATGAAAGCTAGCACACTCCCCCTTTCATTCATTGTTAGCCATGTCAGCATTTCTGCAATGGCCTGTGCCACTCTGTGGTGACCCAAGACTAGAGTTTGATCCCTATTCAAGCATTGTCACACGATCACACTTACTTATAAGTGTGGTATTCTCAACAAAAGAGTCACTGTAATTAATGTTGAGATTTCAGGATTATGTCACAGGAAATAACTCATTTGTACAGAATGCTCTTTAGCACTCGTCTTGTTCCCATGTGTTGAGAGTTTACAGAAATAGCCCTCCAAGCACTGGTTCCCTTCAGCTCGTGGAGTGCTAACATAACCTATAGTAGGCCTACGCCCACCAAATTTTAGTTATCACTTCTGCTTTGCTGGTTGGTTTTCCAGAGACGAGCTGCTCCACATACCATATCGGTGCTCTGAAGACTGAGCCGGCCATTTCCTGCGATGAGCTACACTGCCATAGTAAACATCGTCCTTGGGTGAGAGGTTCCCCTCACTCCCCTCACTGTTATTCTCCATGGTGATCTCTACGGAAACACCAATCAAAGCGTTACAGCCACACCCTCTCTAACCCGTCACCCCCACCTGCTCTCGGCCGTCTGTGGAAAATGAGGTGTGTTGAAGCAGAGTGAAGATGTTTCTGAGATCAGTTTGCCTTGAGCATTTTGGTCTGGAGCATCGTAGGCTACAAGGCCAAACTGATCCCAGATCTGCAGTCAAGGCCAATCTCCTAAATACAGCGATGTTTCAGCTGCTCTTGGCAGTAAGCAAATTGACACTGTTTTAAAATAAAGGTGCTAAATAGGTTTCCATAGAAGAACCACTTTAAATGAATAGTTAAAGTGTAAAGAACCTCCACCTAATGTGAGAGTTCTACACCAGTTAAAGGTTTGCTAGTCAAAGCCAAAAACCATTTAGGAACCTTTATTTTCAATGTGTTAATGGTGCACTGAAGTCTGACCTTCTTATTTTCTGAGGAGCGATACAGTAAACAGTATATACTTCACTAAATCAAGCAATAATGGCTAAGAATTAAAACAAAAACTCAAAATCCTGAACAATGAGCATGGTTCATTATGGGATTTCAGACTTCATGTCTATGACATAGAACACATTAAGGGCAAAAATGCACATGGGGGGGGGTCTTAAGGAGGAAGGGAGGGGGCAGGTGTATCCCACACAGGATGTGACCTCACTGACCAATAGAAGGAACCATCATGGGCCTTCTCTGGGGGAGTGGACAGCCATGACTCGTCCTTCGGCCAGACTGGTCCAGTCGATCTGAGCGTCCCGTTGAGGGGGAGTTCCCTATAATCTTCAGAAGCAGACATCAAAACGTCCAGCGTTAAAAGTTTCATTGGCAAAAACCATGATGACACTATTATGATAAAATAAAACCACACCCACTAAACCCATAATCAAGCAGTTATGTTATGCATGATCTTTTAACAAAACAATAGTCTATGTTTATCGCTAGTGAGTTTAAAAACAAGGAGGATGAACTCATCAAAAACACCCAACAAAAACATTCAAAAACAAACCCCAACGACAACATGAGTAGGGTTTCAAATCAGATGTTTAGCTAAAGACCATTTGGGTTTTTGTTCTGTAAGTTCTCAGTGGTTTTGTGTGAAGGAAGAGGGCATGAGACAGAGATTAAGAACCCAAAATCACAATTCCTTATGCTGTTGACCGAACACTGAGGGGGCTTTGAGTGCTGGAGTTACTCGATTGTTCTTCACTAATATGTCACTGTCCTGCAAGTCTGGCTCATGAACCTGAAGAAGTGTGGAACTGTTGCGTGTGTGTGGCATGAACTGCATGCTACATGAACAAGTGGACTTAACTTTCTGGTGGTAACTTTATGGTAGATGTTTGATTTGAGAGGCTGCTCACAACCCATAGGAACAAGAAACACTCAGAAATGGCCTTTAGGTAATCAAAAAAGAATAAAAAAAACCACAATTATAAAATAAACCCACTCGACATTCTAGGAAGGACTAACCAAGTTAAATGATACCAAAACAGAACAAACCAATAAACCATAATTATAACAAAGAAAAATAAACTGAACAATGATCATGAAGCAAATTTCAGAAACTTTAGAACATTTGAAAAAAAGAAAGAAAAATAAAAGAAATGGACCCATAAAACGAAGAGGCGGAACATTGAGAAAAGAGGAATGGTTTTACTGCTTGGTCGATGGCAGGGGCAAAGCAGTTGGTTGGATGAGGCGGAGTGGGGGATGGTGGACTGGAAGAGCAGGAGGAGGAGGAAGAGAAGGAAGAGGATGAGGAGGAAGAGGGGGTTGTTGACACACACCAGAGGTTCATCCACAGCCCTGTTGAGTCTGGCCACAGAGTGGGCCCTAATGTCCCTGTTAAAGCTTCTGCCAACCTCAGTCAGCCTGCCCTCGCTCCGGAACCTTCGCTGAGGGTGACGAAGGAGGTGATGATGATGGTGAAGGTGATGGGGATGGTAGTAGTGGCTCCTCAGCTCCGCTGCATCCAGGAAGTCCTCCTCCACGCTGGACTGCCGGGTCAGCGTCCTTTTCCTCCCTGCAGCAAGTGCCCGTCTTTCCACGGGACCCTCACTGTGGATGATGCGCATGTTGGGTCCTGACCCAACCCTCAAAGGGCTGCTGTGGTAATGGTAGTGGTAGCTTCCCCGATATCCAAATGAACCTTCTTCCTCACTTCCGCAGTCCAGGCCACTGTCTGGGCTTTTGGTGGTTTGTCGGCTGCTCCCGCTGCTCCAGCCAGGACCCCTGGGACTCCCGGGACCTCCAGAACCCTCCAGGGATGTGTAGCGGGGGGAGGAGCGCTGTCTTTGCAACTTTCGGATGCCCTTGCTTGGAGAAAGATGGTCAAGCTGTTGTTGCTGCTGCTGCTGGTCCTGCTGGTAGGCCCGGGATGTCCCAGGACGGGCCTCTTCGAAGCGAAGCCGCTGGCCCATAACCTCCGGTCCACCATCCGGCGGCTCCTCCTCAGCCACCTCGGGGATGCTGTGGAGGCGCTTGTGGGAGCGAAGGGAGCGCTGCCGGACCACCTCTCGCTGCAAATCCCAGCTGTCCTGCTCGTCCACCCCGGCCAGGTCCTGCCGCCTGTAGTACGCCTTCACAGAATCCCGCGGTCAAGGCGGGACAACGCGGGATCCACAGATGCAGCAATATTTTCAGGTTTGTTCAATTCATTTCAGTAAAAATGTTATTTTTTCAGCAGTGTATTTTTGTTTTTCAATAAGTTTTTTTTTGTTTGTTTGTTTGAAGGTGTTAGAACAGGCAGAGAGAGAGAGGACACAACAGTGTGCAAATAAAGAACCAAAATGGGAAAAGAAAGACAAAAAAAATAAAGACAGAATTAGTTTCCCCGAGGCCATGGCTGTGTGTAATTAAGAATGCATGCAGTCGCATTCCATGACGGACATGGCATGCTGGCGGGCGGGAATCTGTGGAGGGAAGCGGTCAGGAAACAGACGAGTCAACAATAAAGATGGGTTTGGAGAAGGATCACATGATGCAGGACCTGTTAAAACAACCTACAGTGTACAGACAAACCTTCAAAAGACATAATGGAAGAAAAGATGTAAAAAAATTCAAAAACCTTCAAAAACAAAAACATGGGGGGGGATCAAAACAGAAGAAGAAAGGTTTGTGTGCCAAGCACAGCATGGGAAAAGAGTTGCACCGGCCAAGTGAACTACAGACCACTAAAGTACAACAGAGATATCAGAGAGGTCAGCACCAATCTGTTCTAACAGTTTCAAAGTCTGCCCTTTTGGGCAATTTCAAATCAGGGGATTCTGACATGGCTACGTTTTGGTCGTTTGTTGGCACCACTGAGAATCGTGCCTGAGCAGAGGGCCGGGGGCGATTTTGGATTTTGGTTATCGTGGAGTTTGGAGGAAAAAAGAAATCGGTCACACAGACTGAAGGTGGACTGACAGTGAAAAGAAAGACGCAGTACTGGAGCACTGAGAAAGAGAAAACATTTATTTAAATTAAGGCCAGATCAATACGAAAATGTTGCGGCCAATCTAATATTGATTTTCTGCTAATATAGCCTGATATGTTCAAAAATCAAAAAGACCCCATCAAGTTTAGCTTTACTGATGCCATTTGTCAACTTCGAGCTATCACATTTGATTGGCAGTTCCTGACTGTCACACATCTTAAAGGAGACAAAACTGCATGTTCTTTGCTAGTTCACATCAAATGTTACTTCTCACTGCATCTAAACACATAGAAATCATGAAATATGAAGAACTTCTGATTCATTTTCTTTTTTTGATTGATCAAACTCACCTCTGCCCTGAATTATCTATCAAACTGAACTGTTAGCTGACTGCATCATTACACCCCTATAGTTATGAGAGCTGCTATAAACTGTAAAAAAAATCACCACTGCTGGCTTAATGTTAGACAATTCCACATTTCCAGGATAGCAGAAATTAGCACCATCCCAATGGGAAAAACAGGTTTCTGATATTTCCAGGTGATGATATGCCTGGTTGACATGCTGCTCCCTGCACTGAGACTATCAGTGAGTGGTAACCATCAGTGAGCAATTTTCTTTCAGGTTTTTTTTCAATTCATTTCATGAAAAATTGTATTTTTTTCAGCAGTGTATTTTTGTTTTTCAATAAGTAAGAGTGGTCTAATATCAGCATCAGGAAAATAAGCTTTACTTAGAACACAAAGACTGAAATAAGGTGTTATTTGTTTTATACTTTTTTGCAGTTATGCATCCTTTAAGCTCAAATACACAGCAGGAATGAAAAAAGCGCTTACAGTGAATTTATGTCTATAAAATGATGGTCATACCGTTAGGTCACTGTTCCCAAACATACATATTCCAAGAAGTCACCAAACTGACATGATACAAAACAAAGATGACAAATATAAAAATTAAACACACCAATTTATTGCTTTAGATGGTTACAGTGGTGTTCTGTCTCTGTCCATTTTAGCAGCTAAAGAAGCTGGTTTGTAAAGACGGTTGATCTTAAACCTCTATGTTTGCCACAAAGAGAGATTAACAAGTGAAAGGCGTTTAACATTGAGTAAAGCAAAAGTTAACAGAAGTGTAACCATGAGACAAACATAACCAAAAGTGAAAACAGTTTCATTTAAGCATGCCCACTTAAATGAGATTCCCAAGTGGCCTCATCACGGCACAAGCATTTCAGCTGTGACATCAATCATCTTAAAATGTACACATACAGTACTTCTCAAAAGTAGATGACAATTTCCCTATATACATTTAAACACAAACTCTTAAAAGTTCAGTAAAAGCACCATTTTCCACTTAGTCCAGACGCAGTCAATCAGCAGGGTCATGTTTGTTGTATAATGTAAGTTTTTTTCATTCAGAACAGGAGCTGCTAAGTTCACCTAATTCTTTTGCACAAATACATCCTCAGAATATCTTCCTAATGAATTCAAGCTCTTCATTAAGCTGAAACAGACTTGTGGCTGTGGTTTAGGACACAGCATGACATACTGTGAGCTTTAAAAATGAACAAAACTGCACCACTGTGGGCAGTTATTTCAGACCAATTATTTATTACCACCACTGGTGTTGTTTGAAACAGTTTGGCAGCCTGTCATGGTGAGGTTTTGTTCCTTTTTATAGTGCACAGTAAGCCAAACTGCTGCTTCTTCAGCCTCACTCCACCTTAAGATTGAATATATTGAGTAAAGATGATTTACAAATTTATTTTGTGAGGCTACTGACTTCCAGTTGCAAACCTGGGACTCCAACACGTCTTGGCTGATCAACTACATCTGGGATAAGAAGAAAATTTTTGGCAGAATGATTCCTTTGAATGTCTACGCAAATATGTCACATTAAAACAAATTTTAGACAAACCTGGCTGTTCACATCACACATATGCACGCAAATGCAATTTGTTCTACAGAAAAATCTTGATGTTTCGAAGAAGTCTAAAAGGATTTCAAGAACTGTGTGCATACAATACTGTAAAAGTAGCAAGAGGTCCATAGATTCTAGTACAATGGAAGTAGAACCCACACTAATTATATACACACACTATACTGGGATGTCTAAAGAGATAGCGTGCATGTAGGATCATTAACACATGCAGCGTGTGTACAGCCCCATGTTAAATCAATGGTTCCCAATCCCAGCCCCTGGAGACACAGAGAACCACACACTTTAGTGTTTATAGGTGCTGCAACACACCTGATCCACCTAATGATGGGGTTGATAACAGGCGTAACTACATTATGAATTAAACTGGGTGTTTAAACAAAGGAATCACATGCAGCGCATATGGCCTCCAGGAGCAGGATGGAGAAGCACCGTGTTAAGCCATTCAGATACTTAAAGGTTTGTAAGACTTGGCAAGCTTTCAAAAAGTGGTTGCATGGTGTTAAAGCTGGGTAGTGCAAAGCCAGAGTAGCCCCATAAAGAGCAGATCTAAATCTCTCTACAATCAGGGCTCAAGTCTCCTCCTCCACCTGAAACCTTGAAGGCAGATTCTGTTTTCTTTTACAGTTTCAGAGAAAGTGTTCATTTAGCCAGATCCCCTTCCTCCCTTTTCACAGCTGTACAGAGTGAGCCCTTGTATTGTAATGCAATAGTCCATAAAAGATCAAATTCATCCAGTTTACCTCTTCTAAATATAATCAGTCAGCAAAGGCATGTTCGATTTTAGAGGGTTGCTTTTTAAGTTTCAGTTTTGAGGAGCTACAAGGCGAATGCAGCTAAAAGGTAGCTTAAATGTGCCACACTTTAGTTTGCCAGTGAAATTTTACAAGCAAAATTACCCTCATTTCAGTGGAATCTGCTGCGCCAGAAACACCGAGGGGCAATACATTTAATTTTAGCAGTGTCTGAGCACAAATAAAAACTTTTCACCCTCAAGTTGGCTCTGAACTTTTCAGAGGAGTTAGCCAACTTGCTAATGGCTACATTAGTTCCTTGGCTAATCAGAGCTGCATACAAATCACTGGTGTGTGTTACCAACCATGGTAACACACACTTTTTTTGCTTCATATCAGTGTGTAGCACTATGTTGTGCTGAGTACATATTTATCTGATATCATTATGTTTTATGATTTGTGTTTGACACTTTACAGTAGGTACATTAGCAGCCAGATTAGCTATTTGGCTTTCCATAGCTGCATGCCAGTTATTAACCTTTTTGTTGGAGGTTGGTGTATAATACTACCCAGAGGAAAGGAGCCTATTTCTCTGAGCTCTGTTTGCCACCAATCCGAGATTTTGACTATTTTCTCACACTTCTTAAATTTAGCTCCCGAGAAAGAGGCTTGCTCTAATCTCAGCCCGATCCCAGTAGCCTGTGCTCTTTCTTTTCTCTCACTACTCTGATATTTATTTGTCTCAGATCATCATATTCATTTCTGATGAGACAAAGAAAAAACTGTTGTGAGCAGCAAAATTGTCATTGGGGTAACTTGCTTGTGGAGGTTATTTCTTGTCTTATTTCTGTGTTCTTGTATCATCCCAGATTCAAGCTGCATTTTGTTATTCAGTAATCTCAAATACACTTGTTTGTGTGGTTACAGAGCGAAAACAGGTATGTTGCATAGCTAAAATAGTAGCACCCATCAATTTCGGCTGTTTTGGTACATATTTATAAGTAGTAACATATCATAAAATGTCAGAAAGCACATAAGTATGAATGAGATTACTCAACAACTTGATATGAGGCAAATGTGTGATGATAAACTTTTGAACATAAGCCTTAGCCCTGTAGCTGCAGGGCAAAACTACAAAGCTTTAGACACCAAACATGTCTCGGCTGACTGACTATATTCTTCATGAAGTAGAAAATTATGTATCGTTGATTTTTTTTCCCAAATTATCCTTCACTAAAACGAACTGAACACAGATCAAGGAATTCTGCCTCAATTAATAACGCCCACAAGGGGGCGCTCTATAGGGAACTGCATACTCCATCCCTCTGCGTCTATCCACGGCTCGAGCCGGAGGCCCCCATGCCCAATAGAGACGGCGGCCGCTAGCGTGTGTGTTCCGTACCTTGAGGGTGTTGTGCGAGTTGATGCTGCGCCGCCGACCTTCTTCCAGCTGCATCTCCGAATACAGCTCCTCCTCATCCTCCTCCATGATGTCAGACAGGTCAGAACCACGACTGCTTTCAGTGTAATACTCCTCACTGTGACTGTAGTGATAGTGCTGCAGAAACAGAGAGAGAGGGGAGTGGGAAGAAGAATATGTGAGAAAATGGGCACAAAGAGAGAGAGAGGTAAAAGAGAGAGTGGCATGGAGAGTGAACAGAAAGAAAAAGGAGTAGGAGAGCGAAAGAGAGGAAGGAAAGCATGAGGGAGAGAGCAAAATAGAGGAACAGAACAAAATGAAGATGAGAGAGAAAGAGAGAGAGAGGGGTGGGAGGACAAAAATGTGTGGAAACGGGCATAAAGAGTGAGAGTGATAGAGAGAGAAAGAGAGAAAGGAAAGGAGAGAGAAAAAAATATATAACTCCCCATTTTCACCAGAGAAATATGAAATATGCCCCAAAATTACACAGAAAATCATAAACTAGGGACAAAAGCTGAGCAAAGGAAAGAAACAAACTGTTTTTGGACAGAAACTGAAGGCACGACTGTTTGACTGGCTGGTTTTCACTCTTACATGTCGGCCCAGTTCAGACCCCCTGAGAAACTCGTCCACTGAGGCTCCTCTCCGTCTGGCGTGAGGCGAGTCGTAACCATCCTCTTCCTCATCGGAGTTTTGGGAGTGAAGGGCATTACTCCTCTCGCTGAAGATATTCCTCCTCTCCGTCTAAATCAAACACACACATTCCAAATTATATATTCTCTATATAATACACTGTAACTCAAAACACAACAATAATATAGCTTAATAAACAGTGAAAATACTTTGCTGAAAAATCAAATGTACATTTTCTCATTTCTTCATATTTTGCTTCCAAAAATGATTTCAGATTACCAGGCCGGTGATTATTATACTGGTGGTGCTGAATACTGAGCGGATGAAACACCTTTACCTAGCACCTTGTATCTTTAGACACTTTGCAGGCTAAAGATTCTTCTAATTTAATCTACTCAATATACCAAAGATAATACATTTGACAGGCATGAAATAGTATTTTTGCAACAATAATGTGATTCAATGCAAAATATAAAGAAGGGTGGCTCCAGAGGTGTGACCAAAACAAGATGTGTGCATGGGTATTTGGCTATCCATCCATCCATCCATCCCCTTTTTCACTTTTTACAATTCATGGGTGCTTTTGGAACATAACCCTCTAATTCCAGGGGCTGACTGTGTTGTACAGTGTTGTTTGGTGGAATGGAGTGAGAGTGCTCCGTGCTCCATGTTGGTAGCAGCAGAGCTCGGCTCAAGCGTGGAGCCAGCAGCTTGTTGAGCGACAGAGGTTAAAGATGTCTGCTTTTTAATAAGACACCTATACAGCTTTTGTTGTTACCAACCAAAAAATAAAAGAAGACTTGAACGTATGCATTATTTTAATTAAGGAATGCGGTCAGCAGGTACAGAATGTGCTGGAAAATGCGTGGCGAAATGAACTGTGTGAGTGAGCAGCAGCACGGTGCTGTCTAGTGGAGGACGCACTGAGGGATACGCCCCCCTCCTCAAATGCACCAATTGGAAGGCAGCGGTATTGTTGAGGTATTCACTTTTACAAAATAAAAGAAAACATAATATTGAATGAAAAACATTTAACGTCAGCATTTGAGTCTCAGTACATCATATTCTACCTATAATGTAATCTTTGGCCCTGTGGTCCTGTTGACTCACCCTGTTGTTGGGGCTGTTTCTCTGGGCAGCCTGTCGGGCCATGGCCCGGGCCACCGTGTTGGGGATTGGGGCTCCCTGAGGCTGGGGAAGGATCCTCTGGGGTGAGGGTGAGCGGTGGCCCTCCGAGTGCGGTGGGGGCTCTAGGCTATGGCCCACAGGTGTCGGGGGAGGCAGGGGCGAGGGGGCCCGGGGATGGGGGTCCCAGGGCCTCCGGGCCAGCTCAGGCTCTTTGGCGTGGGGGTCTCTGGCACTTGGTAGGAGTTTGTGTTTGGGTATGGGGTGGGGGGAGGAAGGGGGGTGGATGTGGGGGTGCTGTAGTGTGGGAGGAGGAGGGTGTGGGTGCTGGGGGTGAAGAGGTGGCGGGTGCGGGACAGTGTGCGGTATGGGCTGCTGGAGATGGGGCTGAGGATGGGTCGGAGGGTAGCTCTGTGGGTAAGGGGGGGGCGGTGGGTGGGCTTGGGGGTGCGGAGGGGGCCGAGAGTGTGGTGGAGCCGCCAGCAGGTTGTGCGGAATGATGGCGGCATTGGAGTCCTGAGACTCTCCTTGTGCTGAGATGGTCCGGACCACCACCTCATGGGCCTCCAGACACTGGATACGGTTCATCTCTACTGTTACATATTCTGCAGTGGGGAACATCACCTCCGCTATCTTCACACGCAACACAGTAAAATAAAAAAAGGAAGAAGGGCAATGAAACAATAATGAACAATAATTATCAATATCAAACATATTTTCAGTGCTGAATCCAAGATGTATCCTTTTCCGTTCAAATGTTTATGCCATTCGGTTGCTAAATCTGGTATTTTGGTAAGTTGGTAAAGTCCTAGCAAAGTGTAATATCGCAGATAAACCAGTGGTACACTGGGCTTTTCAAATCGCTACTCTGACAGCACAACACAAAAAACTTCTTTCTACCCGCTAAAACCATTTCCGCTTTTAGTTAAAGTACCTTAGACTTGTGGATGTGGTTAAGGACTCATTACCACTTACTGGAAGCTATAAAAAGGAGCACAACTTCACCACAGGCTGTAATTTCAGCCAACACCAGGGCTGGTAGCTGATAAGAGGACTGATCATAAATCAGATTCTTGAAGGTTACAAAACTGATTCTGGATCAGCCCTCCTGCTCTTGGGGCAGTTTGTGAAAACCAACCTGCTGTGTAAAAAGTCTGCCTGCTTTTGTAACATATGGATACATGTTTTGTTTATTTCTCTTAAATCACACCACATCCACAAGTCTGCTTCTCTGTGTGTGGTTTGAGAGATGTGTGTACCATTTGAGTGACTGTCTGCCCATTTTTATTTGCAGCATTAGCCTCGTATCTCCAGTTCTAAACTAAAGAAGCACCATTTAGACTCCTAATATGAGATGAATGGAACATCTAATTTATACATTTTTACTGATCCCTGATGTCATCGTTCACCCAAGACATATTTGTTGCTTCTTTATTTTAGAACTGGAGCATCTGTTGCCAGTAAAACGTAGAAGTTAACTGTCACTCTTCCTCTACAATGGAATTTGTCTATCTGTCTTTTAACAGCATTTATCAGGAAACGTGTGTGTTTTGTTAAATGCTGTAAGTGTCTTACATAAACCCATGCATTATATAATATTGCTCACTGGCACAGAGCCGCTTGTGTGGGACATTTGCCAGCAGATGGCAAGAGTGGGCAGACACAGAGAATGCATGCAGGATTTAAGAAAAAAGCAACTTAAATACAAATAAATGCACATGACACAACTGATACCAAATATTAAACCCTGACTGTGTGTAAGTGGGTCCTCACTCTCACTCATCACTTACTGCTACATAACTTCCACATTAGCTGCACGGTTCTTACTGGTTACTACAGCACTTACATTAAATCATGACAGTAATTAGAACTATAAACACAATCAGGTTTAAGATTAATAACACATATTAGGTCTGTACTTTAACCCCTAGAATTTAGAGCGCATTAGTAAAATCTGATTTCAACAAATAAAAACAGTGTGAAACAGTCTAAAATCAGTGTTTACTCTCCTATATGCTTGCCATTTGCTGGTCTTTCACTGGGAGCACTGCTGCTCAGTCACTCTCTGCCACCCACCCCTGCCCCCCCGTGGAGTTTCCCCACCCACTTGTGGGCAGAGACTATCCCAAGTTCAAAAATCTTTTCCATTTGTTTCTAAAACCTGAAACAAGGAAATTTGGGCATTTTGTTGTGTATAGGCACTTGTGTGATGCCATTTTTAAAACACCCGTAGAGGTTATTATTATTACACGTTTTTTAAATTATAATAACTTTGGTTCTATGTGACACAGGACACCAAACAAAGCTCAGCATGACGTCTGACACCTTGAGCATCAACACAATCCAGGGAAACTTCAACGTAAGTAGTTGTTTTGCCATATGGCAATAATTTACCATTTGTTGCGCTTCTGACACAGATCCAGAAACTGTTGAGTGGGAAACTGATAATAAATGCGAAAATATGATAGATTGTCACATATGAGAAGCTGACTCTGGGTCTGCTTTAATAAGCACAGATGCCACGGATGTACTGACCTTTTGACCTTTGGTGCAGACCACGTAGCCGATGACGTTGGCCCCATTGGAGGTGCCGCCGGGGGTGAGGAGGGGTGGTTTCCAGCGTACCTGTAGCATACCTGGAGACTGACCACATTGCACCTGGACGTCCTGCGGTGGGAAGGGGGGGCCTGAATACAACAGAATAAAATAGAATAGAACTTGACTGCCCAAACAAGTCTTGAATTTGTTTTTAGGTTTACCTCACAAACAGTAGCTAAAGGTAAACATACAAACACAGCCAGTCATACAAAAAGTCACAAGCATCCAAAATTCATAAATAAAAACTATATCAGGTTAAAAGACACCAACAGGAATCATAAGCAGAGACATACAGTATTGTGCAAAAGTTGTGGCCTCCTGTGCAAACTGTCACAAGGCATTTTTCTGAGAAGTAAGGGACTTCCTGCCATCAAATACAGTTAACATTAGAATAAATGCAAACAAGAAAGTATAAAATTTTGTGTTTAGAAGGTTAGAAGAACACACGTTCGGTTCCAGACTTTACCTCGATGCCTCCAGTTTTTGCATGATTTGTGACACTCCATGCTAAGAAAGGTAAGTAAGAAAGAATGTTAACTGCTTAACTGTACCATGCAGTAAATCTTAAGCCTGGAATCTTCAGCCTTTTTTACGGTTCCCCACTCTTTACGGGAAACCACTATAAGGCTGATTCATTTTGACTAGTTGTCATGGTAACTTCCACTGCTTTCTAGGAATAATCTCAGTCCCAATCACTAAATGTAATTTCTCAGTGTTTTTGAAGTCATAAGGTCTGCCTGCTATTTGTGTTAAATAAAACAGACAAAACTCTGCTGCATTTTGTCTCTCCATAAACGGCACAATGTACAAGAACGTCTCTTTGAGCACCAGTGCTCCCGTCCTGTGGGAAAAGCATGAAACACAGTGGAATTTATCTGATGTTACAGAGTTCTGTGGTAGGTGCCTTCTTGAGTCATTCCCATTTGTATAACCGTGCATGTGCGTCATGAGACGTGTCGGCATGATTTCATTGTTTATGTGTCAATGAGAGTCAAACAAGCATGAATTCAAACTCCATACACATTTATGAATGCAAAAATGATGCACGCCCTAGTACTCCATGTTAAACTGACTGAGAGAGTGTGAGTATGTGTGTGTGTGTGTGTGTGTGTGTGTGTGTGTTTTGTTTCATACATTTTGAGGTCTTGACTCTGGAAAGTGCTTTTCATAGAAGATCCTTGTTTCATTTTTTTAAAAAATTAATAATAATACAACAATTTTTGGTTACTGCCATTAGTGAATCCCCATTACAATTTTAAGTTGTTAATCTGGGTCTGGGAAACAAGCTGATACATACATACACACATGTAATACAAACAGAGCATATTACTATTATTACATATAGATACTTACATATGTATTATATGTATTGATATGTGTGTATGCACTGTTTCTCTTCCATGGTGAAGAACAATGGTGGAAATGCATTTCATAAAAGTCCCATGTTTAATTTTCCTAAAAATTTATGGTTGGGGGTTAATTGGGTTATCTTTAGGGATTAGGATTAAGATCATTACTACAAATAGGGCTATACATGGACTGCCATTTGTGAATCCCCATTAGAATTATGTTTTAGCTTTTCATCTGAGTCTGGGAAACAAGCTGATATGATCATACATATGGATAATATATATAGATACATATAAATACTACATATAAATACTTATATGTGTATATATGTGTGTATTTATTTTCCATGGTGGAGAAACACTGTCCAAATGGTCGCCAGTGGTCAGAACCGACTTGACGGCACTAAATAATAACAATAATCTGATCAAACATGCTGACAACAAACTTGTGTGTGTGTGTGTGTGTGTGTGCACAGCTGAAGCAGAGGCCAGCTGAGTACAGTGTGTGTGTGTGTGTGTGTGTGTGTGTGTGTGTGTGTGTGCCTGTGTGCTGATGTCAGCACTATGTCTGTATGAGAGCCTATCCACCTAAATCATGCTGCACAGTCTATAGGAGCAGCAAATCTGGAGGAAGCCGCCTCAGGTGCTCAAACATACGCCTCAGTGGGTCCAAAAGTCTGAGAGCACACTGAAAATATGTTTGCATTAATAAAAAATATTTTTTGAGTATTGTGACAACTCTTAGGTGGATCTGATCCACTCATCGGAGGCTTGTCGAGTTCATGGCAGCTCGAGTGCATGCTGACTTTAAAGCAAAAGAGGGCCATACAAAATATGTAGAAATTAATGTTGATATTTATAAGACCCCACTACGTCACTAATTGCGCTTTTCCACTGGCACAAGGAACCACACCATACCACAAACAAATATTTACCTATTACAAATAAAGTGACCCAAACCCGAGCTGCTCAATGGCAGGGTTAAAGCGGGCTGCAGCCGAGTTGACTGCCTCACTGCATTCTGACTGGCTGAAATGTCATGACAACAACTTGCACAAAGGCCATTTTTTACTGTCCAGGTAAAAAAAAAAAAAAAGAAAAAATCTCAAAAAACAATGGAGATACAAACTAACTGGGAAATCAAAAAAAGTGCAAGCACTTCTGTCGGTTTGGGCTGAAGATCAACTTCAATGCTAGTTTTATATGATACTAACAAATTTATCTTTACCCATGTGAGAACAGTGAAGGTGAAAAAAAAGACCACAATAACAAAGGTAGCTCTGACAGAAAAAAACCTTCTGCTGGTACGACTCTATGGAAAAAAGAACTGTGTGTGAAACACTAGAAAAGTACAGCATGGTTCCTAAAGAGCCTTAAGAGTGCCTCGGCCTCACTACCTTGGCCTACATCTGTAATATGATTCACTTGTAGGTCAGGCTGGATTGGAGTGCCTCCTAAATGCTGAATTAAACAGGCTGTTTTTCTGTGCCTTTAGAGTATGTAAATGAGCCTCTTATGATTTGCCATCTTGTTAAGTGCCTTCTTCAAAAACCCATCTGAGCTGAAATATACAGAGCACATTGTTAAGTCAGAAATCCCCAAATTCAGCCACTTCATTCAGGCTCCAATCATCCATTTGCTTAACAGCAGCTAGGAACAGCATATTGTTTATTACACTGCCGTCACAACAATCAGTGTGAACGTGCAGGTTAAACTACTGTAGTACGGACAGTCATTTATAATTGTGTGACCTCCTCAACGCCTTGACATATGCTTAAGTTCCACTTTCCAAGTTCCATTCCATCAATGGCAGCACAGCGTTTTCATCATGTCTCAGACTCTGGGGGACAGAAAGGAAAGCTGGTAAAGTGAGGTAGATTAGGCCTAGTGTGTGAGAGAGCAGGCAGCCATGACTGAGCCTTCTCTGCTCACAGTTTAGAGATAATCCTCACCATTCACACTTCTGATTGATCTGGACCTTACAGCTCCTGCCCAAAGACAGATCCAATCAACCCAGCTGCTCAATCAGCGCCCACTTTACTGACCAATCAAATCTTGGCCTGATTTCTTCTCTGAGACGGACAGGGAAGAGAGAAGAAGAGAAGAGAAGAGAAGAGAAGAGAAGAGAAGAGACAAAGGAAGAAAACAGGAAAGTAAATAAGAGACAAGAAAGGAAGATTAAAAGATAATAAAGCCATCAAATAAAGACAAAAGGAAACTAGGGAAGAGAAGAGACGAGAACAGAACAGAACAGACCAGACCCAAATAAACTAAAGAAGAAAAAAAGAGGTGAGAAATGAAAATGAGATGAGAGATGAAAATGAGAGTGAAGAGAAGACAAAAGAGTCAAGCTGGTTGGTGAGTAAAGAAGAGATGACAGGAGAAGAAAACAAAAAGAAAAAAAATGAGTGTAAAAGATGAAAACAGAAGAGAAACAAAGGGAATATAAGAGGATAGCAAAGCAGAATTTATGGTAGAGGAAGAGAAGAGAACAAATCAGAACCGAAGAGACTAAAGAAGAAAAGAAAAGAGACATGGGAGGTAAGTAAAGAAGAGAGAATCAGAGCATAAAGGAGTAAAGATGAGGATAGCAGAGACAAGAAGAGAAGAGAAGAGAGGAGAAGAGAAGAGAAGAGAAGAGAAGAGAAGAGAAGAGAAGAGAAGAAAGACATCAGAGGCATAAAGGCGTGTATGAAAATATAGATGAGCCAAACATGGATCATGTAATTTGTGAAGTTAACCCAGAGGAGCCAGATCAAAGCTCTGTAATAGAAAAAAGCTCAAAGGCAGTGGTTATCAGATCAGCCCTTCTTCCGAGACTTCAGCTCAGCCACAGAGGACCTGGAGAGCACCGTCATCTAATAACAACCTCCTACAGCCTGGAGAAACTATCCACTACTGCCTTATCTCCACACGTCTGCTCCCTAGAATATGCGTCCTGCCATCATTTAAAGTAAGTCATCGTATTGAGATATCTACAGGGAATCTTCATCCTTAACTCTAAAAGATTAGAACATGTCTAAAAGGTGCCCTTGGAAAACGATTTTTTGATCCGAGTTACTGTACATACAGTTCTTTTTTGGACTGAAGAAGGATTGAGAAATGCACTAGGCTTGTTTGAGGAAAAACACCACAGTGGAAACATTTTATGTTCTATAAAGTATCTTGATTGAGGTAGACAGGAACCATCAACAGGCCAGAAAAGCTCATTTTAAATAATCATTCAAAGGAACCAAGACTCAAAAAGAGAAGCTTCTCTAGACCTGTTGAAAGGCACCAAGATTCAAAAGGAGAACCTTTTTAAGAACATGAGGAAGAACCACGTAGGGGAACCAAGACCCAAAGGAGAATCTTCTCTAGAGCTTTACAAAAAACCAGTTAGAAAAACCAAGACTCAAAAGGGTCTCTGAAAGCATAATGAAGGACCACTGAGAGGAACCAAGACTTGGAAAGAGAAACTTCTCAAGAGCATGTAGAAGAACTGCTGAGAGAAACCAAGACTTAAAAGGGGGACCCACTCACAGCTACGTCTTTCATATATTGTAGAATATTTAATTACAGGGTCCTGGATGTTACTTTTACCCTGCATATATTTCTTTCAGTACATTTTAATTGCAATGGAAACTGAGCTTTAAAGTGACCTTTCTTGGCTTCTGCATAAAAGCTTAATTGAGACGGTGTATGAGCCGAGAAAGGTCCGGATTAAGTGTAATATTGTGCTGTAATGTATAAAAGAACTGAAGCTCTGCCAGTGTAGAGGATCCATATTCTTTTCATTGATTTTTCCGACTCCTTTTTGCATTCTCTTTCTGCAGAGCAGCCAGGGAAACCTGGCAGATACTGACACACGTCCGCTCCCTCTGCTCTGCGTGTGTGTGTGCACTGCGTGGGCGAGGAGAAGAAAAGGAGAGGACTCCCTCAGATTCATTTGCAGAATCCTGGGTAATCCCCCCCTCCCTCCACCCCCACCGCTCCTCTCATTCTCTCATTCTTTTTATCTTCTGTCATTTCCCTTGCACTACTGCGGCAAATGCTCAGCCCACTTCCATTCCTAACACAGCCATTCATTTCCTTCTCTCTTCTCTCTCTCCCTCCCTCCTGCTCTCTTTTCTCTCCCTCCCTCCCTTTCTTTCTCTTCCTTCTCTTTCACTCTCCTCTCTGTCTCTTCCTTGTCTTCTCTCTTTTCCTTTCTCTTCCCTCTCCCTCTTTCCCACCCTTTCTCTTCCCTCTCTCTCTCTCACACATCCCTCTTTCTCTCTCTCTTCTGTTTCTCTCTCTCCCTCTGCCTCTTGCTCCCTGTCCCTCTTTCACTGTTTTCTTAGTCTCGCTTTCTCTTCCTTTCTCTCCTCTAGCTCTGGCCCCTTTCTCTTCTTAGTCTCTTTCTCTCCTCTCTTTGTCTCTCTCTTGCTCTCTCCCTCTCTCTCTTTCTGTCTCTCTCTCTCACCTCTGCTCCACAGCCTGTAAACACTCTCAGAGGTTCAAGGGGTAAAATCCCATGTCTCGCTTGACTAGTGACTCAGGTGAGGCTATAGATCCGGACCAAATATCATATTGAGATTATTTTGCTGCAGTCTGCAATCATGATATGACAGCAACAAAAGATGTTAGAATGTTAGGGGTGCAGTAAACTAGTACCACTTTATAGAGAACATCTTGAGTTTATATAATCTTAAACAGCCTATGAAGTTCTAAGTTGTAAAATCCCAGGAACTCGGCACTGACAGTGATGTAACCTGAATTTTGGGGTAAGTCAAAACACAACCTAGCCTAAGTTAATAACCTGTCCTAACACAGTTGTAAAACCTATAAACACAACTAAGAAAAAATGACAAAACATAGAGTAAAAAATTTGTTCAGAAGCCATGATAAAGGCCAGAAAATCACCAAACAAATCAACATCCTGCGCATTCTGTGTATTCTTCTAGCTCGCCCGCGTGAGCGTCATAAACTGACCCCCTGTATTAAGATTTCGTTTTTCTGAAAAGTCGCATATTTTGTGAGCTGGAGGACACAAATTCAGTTCCAGTTTTTTGCTTGATGCCTCCAGTCATTGCTTGGATTTATATATATATACAAGTAATACTGGGCTTCCATGAAGAAAGAGGTCTGGAAATGGTTCAGCAAACACTTTGCTGTACATAAAACCATTATTTACCACTTTACTGTCATTTGTATTTATTGTACTACTAATGTTTAACTGCACACCAGTGCCCAGTAGTAAACAGTTTTTAAGTATAATTATCTCTTTTGCACAGTACTGTACATATTAAATATCAGATGCATCAAACGATACATTGAATAACAGTATTAGAGACTGGTTTTGTGAAGCAGGAGTTGAGGGAAACGCCACAAAAAACCCTCCAGTGGTTTTACATTAGGCTGCAAAAGCCATCTTTCAGAAGGATGAGCGAGGTGATTTTTCAGTGCAGTAAACGGCCGGACTCTCTGACTTAAGGAGCTGTCTGCCATGCATAATGTGAATTCTGAGTTTGCGTCTCTCTGGAGACAGCTGCAGGGTGGAGGGAAGAGCTGCATCTTAAACAGCACTAGAGGAGCAGAGCACATGCAGTATTGGGGTTAACAGCTCACCCTAAACAACAGCAGCTTTCAGCACTGAGAACATGGATCACACCCCATCTATCCTGCTACCAGGGCTAACCTGATGTTTACATACACAGGACAGGAGACATGTTACAGCAGAAGATACTTAATTCACAATGTAAGAGCTATAAAATTACTACTTTAAAAAATAATAATAAGTTTAATTTATATATTACCTTTCTCATACCCAAGGAGCTTTACAGAGAAACAACTGAAAACCAGGCTAAAATGGAGGATATTTTGAAAAATTAATACACTGGCACAAAAATAGATATTTTAATTATTTGAAAACACAAGCATTTCATGGTAATATTAATTATATCTAGGACAGTTTCCTAGAGGGGATGACAAAGACCAAATGTTTTTCTAACTATGCATTACGGAAAAAAGGCACGCCAAAGAAAGGTTTCGAAAAATCCTATTTAATAGCAGAGCTCATGGTTACCTCAATCCTTCTAAGAGCTGAAGCACAGCCTCAAATTCCAGGGCTGCAGAGCTTCAGTCTTTAATAAGTGACAAATTAATTTTAAACAGTTTACTTATTTTCAGTACTACATTTGTCACTGGCTGAAAGAAATATGATAATCTGTTGTCGTTACAACATGAAAGATTCACTTTTTGATCCTATTCATCTGCTTTGCGTAAGTGTTATAATACAAAAGTAAAACTGGAGCTAAAGTTACACTGTGCTAAAAATCACATATGCTTTTTCTATCCGTCAAAATCAACAAAGTGTAAAAAGTGTAAAACTCAAAACATTAACATTAGTTTGAATCACTTGTGGTCTCTGCTGTGGGCAGGTAAACAAGTAAAACTTGGACTATAGTTTCAAGTTATGGATAGAATTCACAAAATGGAAAGAATAATGTTCTACCTACTGATGGTTGTGATCAATAATTATCAATAAAACAAGAAGTGATCCCAGCTGCACTGAAGAGTATTATGTAATAGTTTTCCAAAGAACAAATGCAATTAATTTTCCTCATACCCCAAAGGTAATCGAAAAGTAGCGACATGTTTGGTGTCTGAAGTTTGCCTGTTGAGTATGTAGCTATGTAAAGGAAGTTCATATTCCAGGTAGAACTGTGCAAAGCCCTAAAGCTCCACAAAGCACAAAGAGTTGACCTCAAACAGAGTTGCTTATGTGGTTTCTGTATTATTATTATTATTATTATTATTATTATTATTATTATTGCCATTGTTAGCTGTACTTTCCATAAAAATGAAAAAAAGTACATTTCATATCTAAAAATAGTAGTAGTAAGGCTTTGCATAATGCCAGTTCCTTAATGTTCAAGGTTCAAGGTTACTTTATTGTCATCAGCAGCTGTGTACACGTACAAAGTCAGATGAGACAACGTTTCTCCATGGACCATGGTGCAACATATAGCAACATACAACATTCAACAGAGTGCAATTTACAACAAACAGAGGACAACAGACAGACAATAAATAGACAGCAAATGTAGACATTGCGTAAACCTTCTGGGGTGATTAGCATTGCACTATAAGTATGACAACAGAACACTACAATTAATAAACAATAAATAGACAATGTAGCAGCGTAACAGTAATGTGAGTGGGAAACTTTATCAGAAAATTTTAATATTGCACTATATATACATTATTGCACTTTTGTTTCCATTACAATACCTTTGCATATCCAGAGCAATATTAAGACAGTAAACTTTAGACACCAAACATGTCTCGACCGACTGACTGTACTGGAAAGGATTTTGCATGAGTTTGACTGTATCTCTGGCTGTATATAAGCTAAGACTGGTGGAGTAGTGGCCACTGCTCCCTTGAAGAGACCATTCAGACAAGTGCTATGCTGCTCTCAAGTACTTGCTGTAAGATCCTACTTCCCAGTTTGGAAATCATGATTATGACATGCATTCATGTGCTAAAATAAGAAATTTGCTGAAATTAGGAAGTAGTCCTTTGAAAGAAAAAAAGGGCGACCCCTCGAAAGCGTTGTTTTTGAGGCCAACGTTTTATCATAAAAACAAAACAAAAACAAATTAGAACAAAGCAGTCTTGAGAGAGAAAGACTGATGACAGAAAGCGCTTCAGGTCTAGCACATCAATAAGAATAATTGTTTTTAAAAGAAAATAAGCATGATTGGTGATTCAGCAATTTCATTCACTTATCTAACTTTCTGTTTATGGAACGGACTTGGTTTAACGCACTACATGATACCATTTAAAACATTCTACTGATATTCTACCCTGAGTTTCCCAATAGTAAATACAACTTAGTTTGACCATTCATGTGCTTGGATCTTGTAATTACAATATTGCCAAGTGTTGAGAACGGCATTATTTTACACCAGAAGCTTCCCCTTCGAATGAACTTTTGTAGGGAACAGTTGTGGTAAGTGCGGGTATGGTAGGTGGAGCTTACCAGCAGTCTGAGAGCAGAACTCCACAGAGATCTCCCTTTTCTCTCTCTGCTCCAGGGGCAGCTGCCAGGGCATCTGGTGGGGTTTGGCCACCACCCGTACCTTGTACACAGTCATGGGCTTCAGGTTGTAGAAGCGGTATCTGTAGTTGCCTGGTTTCACCACATCATACTCTGTGTCATTGAGGAAGATGGCATGGCTGTAGTTGCTGTTGCTGGGCATCCAGGACAGCTCGGCCGAGGTCTGGGTAACGTTGTCCATGCGCAGGCAGTGTGGCGCCACCACCACGTCTTTCCCCACTAGTAGGGTGCAGCGCAGGGGGTCCGAGGGACCGCGATCCGTTACGCTCTGCACCGAAATACGGTGCGCACAGATGGCTAGATTTAGCTTCTCGATTAGTGACTTGGTACGTGTGCCGAACGGCACACTCATGCGCACTTCCTGATCCACCAAGACGTTGTAGCCACTTACGGACCCCCAACCGGGTGGCACCACCGGAGCATCCCAGCTCACGATCACGCTCTTGGCTAGTTGCTTGATGAGAGTGATGCGGCGGGGATAAGGCACTACATCTTCTCCGATTTCGTCGATGCTAAGGTCTAGCGTGGCTGTACCAGAGCCATTACTGCAGGGCCCCAGGGGGTCCACGGACCCCAGGCTGTGACTCAAGCCCAAACCGAGGCCTAAACCCAAGCTAGGCCCCAGGCTAGGCCCTAGACTGCTAACTCCACTGCTGCTGCTGGTTCCTGTGCCTGTACAAGAGCCCAAAGCTTCCAGCTTCTCAGACAGCAGCGTGCTGAGTGTGCTGACCGCACTGCTGCTGCCCAGAGAGGCTGAGCTGTGGTTGAGGTAGGATGCTTCTTTTAGGCGCTCTGACAGCGAAGTGGAGAGAGGGTCCTCGTCCTGGACAAAGTCCACAAAGTTGGAAGGGACAAGGCCCTGCTGGCCGTCCAACAGCTCCCCTAATAAGGAAAAGAGACTCAAAATGCTGAAAATGCTAAAATGGGCCATATATTACTTGCCTGTATTTATTTTTTAAGTCCTCATTAAATCATGCCAACATGTGGAAAGGGTAGGCGAAACCGCTGTAGGCAGAATGGTTGGGCATATTTAAATGAATGGTTATGACATCAAATTCATAATAGGCTGTTTTGTTGGATTGTCTAGGGGAACCAATTGTTTATGCTGAAAGACAAGGATTATTTGTTTTTGCATTATATGGGGCCTTTAAAAGCAGAAAAGGCTGTACAATAATTAAATGTAGCAGTTAGTAAATCAAGCCATAAATCAACTATTATGTACCACAGAAGCTAGATGTGCTACTTTGTCCATGTTAAAAGCTGGTCAATAGTACAGTTACACTGCAATGGAAAGCGAAAACACACCTTCGTAGAAGCCGTCTTCATCCATGGTCCCGTAAATATAGAGGTACTTCCCAGCCACCAAGGGGAGCTCTGCCTCAGGGTGTTCGTTGGGGCCATCATAAGGGTTGTAACTGAGACCACAAGAAATGGTTGTCAGTAAATGTCCAGTTCAGCAGATTGTAACATTTGAAGATTAGAGATGCTATTTAACTTTAAAATACTCACTTATAGCGGGCAACGCACAGCCTGACTTTGCCTGTGTACCTGGGCTTGGCGCGAGGAGACAGGTTGAGCTCTTTGTCCATCTGAAACAGGATTCTGGCAATTAATGTCAGTCTTAGTATCCAAAAATATTTCTTCTGAGCTGATTATTATTATTTATTAAATTTAAACAAGGCCATGAACAACTGAGGGACACGACTGAGTATTGAATTCTGCCACATTTCCTCACCATCATCATCAACATCATGGCCCTGGTTCTTTTGTTTTGTATTTACATAATAATAAAAAATAATAAAATCATTAAAAACTAATGGCGTATGGGTATAGGTAACAGTGCATAGTTTGTGAAAACATTAATATACATATAGAATTGTCCTAACAGAGTGAATACAGTACCCAGTGTTGTCTCGTGTCCAGTGTGTAATATGCAGTGCCTATTGTGTAGTGTCCCGCATGTAGTATGCAGTGTGTACTGTGTAGTGTCTGGTGTATAGTGTGCAGTATTTAGTGTGTATTGTGTAGTGTTCACACTGTAGCTTTTATTGCGTAATGTCCAGTGCATAGTATGTAGTGTGTATTGCGTAATGTCCAGTGAGTAGTGTACAGTGTGTATTGCGTAATGTCCAGTGAGTAGTATGTATTGTGTAGTGTCCAGTGAGTAGTGTACAGTGTGTATTGTGTAGTGTCCAGTGAGTAGTGTACAGTGTGTATTGTGTAGTGTCCAGTGAGTAGTGTACATTGTGCATTGTGTAGTGTCCAGTGAGTAGTGTACAGTGTGTATTGTGTAGTGTCCAGTGAGTAGTATGTAGTGTGTCTTGTGTAGTGTCCAGTGAGTAGTATGTAGTGTGTATTGTGTAGTGTCCAGTGAGTAGTGTACAGTGTGTATTGCGTAGTGTCCAGTAAGTAGTGCGCAGTGTGCCATCATGGGTGATTAAGAATGGCAGACTGGTGTGTGAGGGTGCCAATAACACCAGCAGGACATGGTATGAACAGACAGACAGAGCCATTTACACCCTCCTTTCTCTCTCTCTCTCTCTCTCTCTCTCTCTCTCTCTCACACACACACACACACACACACACACACACACTCATACAGCCTGGCTTCATGTTTATGAGAGAAATAAAAATTGTTATTAACAAGGCTCCTGTTGCGACTGTGATTATTAACTTAGTTAACAGATGGTATTTCTCAATACATGATCTCAGTGCACCCCAGCCATTAAATCTGCAGTGAGAGACTGGCAAAGCCATTACTCACGTCAGGGCTGTGTGTGTGTGAGTGTGTGTGTGTGTGTGTGTGTGTGTAACTCTTTCAGAGAAGCCACAATGGCCAAAGTATTTATATGCTTTTTTGTTATATCTCATTCGCAGATCATTCAATCTATACCACATTTGAGTTTGTAAGTAGTGGGAGATATTGCATTATGGCTTGAATTTCAATTCCAATTTGAACATTCGCTGGATATCCTTTGAACTTAGGCAAGGCTAAACCTAGACAAGGGTTCAATAAATGACTTCTTTATAGGTCTGGAAAAATGATCAAAAACCCTCAGATGCTTCATTTGTTGGGCGTCGGGAGCCAAAGATCTAAGGACGGTTGTCTGATGAAAGTTCGCTGAATGACTCACAGCAGCAGCGATGACCGGCCGGACCTCGGAAAGGAAGGCCCGGCGGGGGCTGGAGGGCGTGCTCCGTGACAGGAAACTGGGTTTGACGGACAGAAGCTCTGCCTTCTCACCCCCACTCATCTGCAGAGGCCGGATGAACTCCGAGATCATGGACTTGCTCAGGGACCCTTCATTACCTAAAGACACACACACACACACACACACACACACAAACACATTAAATGAGAAGCATAAGCTAACAGCATTAGTGATACGTTATGATCTCTTTGGCCCTTTTTCAGACTTCATGAATTTAAACAGTGATGATGGATCAGAAATTGATTCAGCATAATGTGGAGCCAAGCACAGGAAAAAGAAGGTACGACAACTTTGATTTGCCATATATGTGTGTTTACTAGTCACTATATCCCTGATTCTGCCAATGAACCAATCAGATTGCACAGGCTTATTTGCACTGGTAACATTAACATTTCTAGAATATATAGGTGGAGAGCCTTATTCGTCTTAAAAACTAGAACTTACAATCTTTTACAATCAATTGAAAATAAAATCTGTTTTCCACTTGTTATAAACACATTTTCCATTTTCCATTCACCACCAATGTTTATAACAAATGGAAAATGAGTTTTATATACAGTTTATTGTTTCTAGAGGTATTCTAGTAACAATCAACCAAATATAAAACCCAACCTTTTGTTATTAACCAATTTTCCACTCATCACAAAGTCTTTTTAAGAAATAGATTTTTTAAATATATAGTTTTGTATTTGATTGTTTCTGGAACTTCTAGAACCTTGAGAAACAATCAACTGAATATAAAACCCATTTTCTGTTTGTTCCAAACGCTTTGCGATGAGGCTGTATCTTCATTTCACTCTTACTCATCCCCTCAGAACATGCTGAATAATTTTATTTCTTTAACATGCAGGGAATTATCTATTAATGCAAAAACATTAAACCCAGAGAGCTAGCTAAGATAAATAGCCCAAAAAGTGGATGCATATACATTTATTTTGCTAAAGACAGAGTGGTGAATTTCTCCACACTTACTAAAATCAGGTGTGAAAGGAGACCCCCTTTAAAATGGAACACAACCTGAAAGAATGTTTAACAAGGTGGGTAAGAATGTAATTGATCAACACAGGCAAATCTTTGCCACTGAATATTTATTTTCTGTTTTGTCTTGAGCAGTTGACACTACTTCACCTTTCGCCTCATTAGTCAACAGTTAATGGGGCAGCTAAGCACAATTTGCATGGTGAGCTGCTGTCTGAACGTTAACCCTTAGAACTTGTAATGGTAAAATCTGATTTTAACAAATAAAAATGGTCTAAAACAGTCTAAAACCAGTGTTTACTCTCCTACATGCTCGCCTTCTCACCACCAGGCCACCAGCTGCCCCAAAAGGAGGTAGGTCACTTTCTCCATCACCCAAGAGCCACATATAAACTGCTGAATCTTTCAAAGTTTAATAGCACTTGCTATTTAATGCAGTGTGGATCGGCGAGAAACACAGGTACTCCATCTCAGATCGCATTCACCAAAGCCTTTGACAGCTGACGATGATGAGCAGCTTTTTTCATGTATAGCCAAATGCACAATCTATGTACCAGACTATCCCCGGCTCCATTAATCTCCTCAGCTAATCATCCATACGTCTGGCCTGTCTCTTCCTAAAGGTCACTGCGAGCGTCACACATGTAAACAGCGTGTGGTGGGGGGTAATAACCACAGAAGGTAAATGAGGCTGAGGTAGAAGAGGGGGAAAAAAACAGCAGAATGGACTGATAGATGGGTTCATTACCAAGTGTAGACTCTATTTCCATCTCCCGTCCTCACAGGACCAAGCCAGCCCATCTCCACTGAGGAACGGACAAACCTCGCACTTCCACCAATATTGCCTCCAGCCTTTACTCATTTTTGCCCATTTTAGCAGAATCCAAATCCACCCACTAGTTGTCTTCTCAGTCATGATGGAAGGGCGAAGCCTGTCAGAGTCACCACCAGCCCTGAAGCTCATCCATGTTTTTGCTCTACTCTTAGACTGAGTGTTCTGATACCCCTTTTTCACAGGTGTATGAAGAACTGAAAGCTGCTGGATTCCAATCAATGGAGCAAATAATCAACAACATAAAAAAACTGGAAAAGGACTACAGGGACAAAAAGAAGAATCTTTCAAATACCGGACAGAAGTTGAGGTTCAAAAGATTTAAATACTGACATTCAGATATTTAAGTACATCCTTAAAGGTTGAAGCTGCATCTGAAAACATGAGGCCCCTTTATCAGAAACATCTACCTTGTAGTTCCACTCAGTGGCCACTTTATCAGAAACACCTTCCTTATAGGTACACTACATAGGTGTACAGTGTCCGTACATTTGGTTTCTACACAGTTTGTCAGAGTCAAGAGTAGCTCTGTGGACAGAAACTGACCGATGACGAAGAATTATGACTTCAGGTTTCCAGTCAGGTGACAAATTAAAATAAATCATTTCTTGTGTTCTGTGATTATAGTACTTCGTAATTGTTTACGTGTATGACAGGTTCAGCCTGTAGGTGTCCCCCATGTGTAGTATGTACATGTATTCCAGTGGCGGCTGCTAGTCTTTCAAACGGGGAAGCTTATCTTAGGCCTACATCATGAAATTCGTTACATTATTGGTACATAAATTCTGCCCTCTGTTCCTTTTTCAGAAAATGGTTTGTGACCCTGTCGTACTTCATCCACCTGCCATGCT
>JBBPCX010000016.1:624571-637312 GCA_037974365.1 Hydrocynus forskahlii
CCCTGGAAGTGACGATTTTGGTGCATTTATCCAATCACTGTCCAGCTTTTCTGCAGTGAAACACCCCTCTGTGCCGTCCATAGAGCTCCAGTGAAGCTGCGCTTCAGGAGGGTTTAATGCGCCGTGCTACACGGAAATGTATGACAAGACAATCGCGTCAAACAATCTACAATAAATACCTGATTCTGAACGAGCTACTCATGAAGTTGAACTCGATCTAAGAGCAATATAAATACGACATGTTTGAACATTTATTTTCTGACATATTAGAGGAAGCAGAGCTTCCCTTGTAGTCTTAGAGCAGCCACCACTGATATACTCTGATGTTAAAGTATGAAAGATGTTAGCGACTGCACTATGACTGGAGCAAAATTACCACCAAGCCCTTGATCATAACCCACGTTATGTTAACTTACAAGATGCAGTGTGTGTGTGTGTGTGTGTGTGTGTGTGTGCGTGTGTGAAAACAGTGATGCACTGAATGCACTGAATGAATGCTCAGCTGATGAGCTGTGTTGATGTAGCTTGTATTTGAAATGATGTGAACATTTAAAACAGGCAAAATTCAGTGCAGCATTTTTTTTTCAATGCAATTGGTGAGCTGATCAGCATGCGATGGTGTGTGCATGCGGCACTCACCCTTCCCTGCGGGGGCGGCCAGGCCGTTGAGGAGCTGGGAGAGTGAGGGGGTTTTGGTGGGAGAGCCAGGCGAGTCACCCCCTGACAGCTGGCTGGAGCTAAGAATGTCAAACTTTCCGGCCTGAAGCCTGAACTTCTCCAGCTCTTTAGAGAGCAGATTAAACTGCTCACTCTGCGTCCGGCATCTCTCCTCCAACTCCCTCACTTTAGCCTGCAGAGAGAGACAGAGAGAGAGAGAGAGAGAGAGAGGAGGATAGGGGGATAGAGGGAGAGAAGTGGGTAGATAGAAAGAGAGAGGGAGAGAGTGACAAATAAGAGAGATAAATAATAAAAGTGAGAGAGGGAAAGAGAAACAGAAAGAAAAAGAGTCACAAAGAAGAGAAAAATAGAAAGAAAGAGAGAGAGAGAGACAAAGGGAAGAGAAATAGACAGCAAAAAGGGAGGCAGGCAGAGAAATGGGTAGGTAGAGAGAAAGAGAGGAGGAGAGAGATATATAAGGAGAGACACACACAAAGAGAAAAGGAGAGAAAAAGGAGAGAATGAAACAGGAAGAGGGAAAGAGAGAGATTTTGACATCTTGCATTCAGAAACTGTGTCTAAGAAGCTCCATAGTAACTTATTTCTGAAGTGCTCTACAGTTCAGGACCTTTCTGACATTTTCCTGGAAGTGAGAAGCCTGTAATTGGACCTGTGCTTTATTTTACTCCAGGAATGGAAAGTAAAATCTAATAACACTTTAGTAGCCCTGTGAGTGCCGCTGTTGCTGCTCCAAATGAACAGCATTTAGTATTTTTTCAATAAGCTACTTTAAATAAGCTACTAGTGAGCAGTGCAGAATGTGGCTGACCAGCACAAAACAATGGCAGCAGCACATGAGTCTGCAGAAGAGAAGAGATTCTGCAGAGAACACAAACACATGGTCTTACAGTATTACAGTAACAGAACTGAAACAAAGCCAAGAATCAATGTCACTCCATGTGGGTTTTCTATCTGTTTTCTCTCTGTCTCCCACAACTTTCTTTGGATTGTCTTTTCCAATAGGAACCACTGCCCATCAGTCTAGCCTAAGTAAAAACGATCAGTGCTCCAAGTCACCACCTCATCCCAGATCTGTAATGGCTGGTGTCCCTTGCCCAAGTCTCCTCAACTGGTTCAGCTGCTTTGGACTCCCCATGTGATCCTCCCCAATCATGGGCAACTGCTGTTCAAAAGCTCTGACTGAGATTGTTGTTCCTGTTGCTGTGGACTAAAGATACTCAAACTACTCCAACAAAATCTACTTCTACTGACTCTTAACAGTCCCTACTCTGTTAGATATAGCAGCAATTAAGTCTGTACACAAATGACTTCTAATGTTCGTTATCTAAACAGAGACAGCTCTTTCCTACTGTCTCACTCTCCAGGTTGACCAGAGCAGAATGTTTTCCCCTTTTGAGTCTTGGTTCCTCACAAGGTATTTGCTCCAGCTTTAGGGAGTTTCCCCCCCACCTCTGTCACCTTTGGCTCACTAGGGGCTTAGACCTGGATTCAGAAAAGCTGCTTCATGACAACATCGGTTGTAAAAAGCACTATATAAATAAAACTTAATTGAATTTAATTGAATGATGTTTAAAGCAGTAGAAAATATGGCATAACTTTCCTCAGTTTTATCGCAAATTTCAGGGGGTCTTAAAGGTAAGACAGGGTCCGGAAGGTGTGTGAACACTCAATCCACTTGTCTGAGTCTGTTGGGTCTGTTTTTACGATCCTAATGTACTCAGCACAGAGAGGGGTCATGCAAAATGACGAAAGGGCCAGTCAGTGTGTTTTTTGGGCTCTTTGTTTAAACTGTCCTTCTTGATCACACACATCCAGACATTCATGGCATCTTTTGTCTGTTTTGGCCTCCCATCTACCTAAAACAAAATTTTCAGTCACAGAAAATTGAAGTTTTCAAGTGGCTGTCATTGTTCTGGAATGAACAAGCAAAATAAAAAAGGCTGACATCATGCTCTTAACTTGCCTGCTCCTGTTTTTCCATTTACTGAGCAGAGCCCTGAAATATGGCCAACAAATGAGTTTCTGTTTGCCCATTTGGGGGTGATTTGAGGTTGAAAACATGTTTAGAACAAAATTTTTCTTTCCTTTTTCATCAAACCACAGTGCAGGGACGTCAGGAGCTCTGTTTTTAAAATGGGATGCAAACTTGATTGCAAATATTAAAAATACCCCAATGACTTTAAACACGCGTGACTTGATGAGAAGCCATTAAAGCAAAATTTATTAATTAATTAATTAATAACCAATCATAATAAAAATCATAACAGGAGGAAGTGGGGTTCTCAGAGACACAAACAGCCCCATAATGAACATGTGTTAGGCTTACTTTCTTTCCTTCTTTCTTCTTTAAGATATTAAATCTGTGTTATCTGTGTAAAATATGGCATTGTACAGAATTATATTGGTATCAGAAGTGTTATATTTGCATCAAATGAAAATACTGTAACTGTCAAAAACATTCAAAATAAAACTAAGTGTTTCAAATAAACAGGTTTTCAAAAGTATGTCATCTTCACTTCATTTCAGCCTTTACTTAACTTCCGCCACGCTCTGTTTATGCAAAACGCATTCTCAAAACGTCCTCATTAGGATGAAGATTTTGTTGAATATGCAGAAAGAAACCCATGTATTTAAACATCTCCGGATGCGTGTGGACGAGAACTAGGCCATCTCTTAAAGATGTAACTGCTCACTGCACCAAACTCAATCATCTGCTGTTAGTTTGTCCACCTGTAAACATGGTTTACATGGTTTTGCATTTTGTTAAAAGGCTTGTATCACAGAAAAACAAACATACCATATACTCACTCGTCCATCCAGTCCAGAAATACCTTTGTATACCTCTCATTTTTCACTCTGGACTTTCTATGTCCTGTTATTTCATGAACTTATACTTTACCACTCACTCAATAAGGTTCGATGCTGATTAACGCCTCCTGTACAATATCAGGCTTATGGTGCAATACTAGTCACTATACTATACTGTTACACTATTGCATGGCCTATTTATTGTACTGTCTCGATCATAATTTGCACTTTTTTGAATGTTGCTAAATATGTTGCACCATGGCCCATGGAGAAACGTTATCACACTATATGTTATCACACAGCTGCTGATGAAAATAGAGTAACCTTGAAGCTTGATACACAGAAACTAACTGCAAAAAAGACTGTTTTGAATTCACTGTCACGAGAACCAATATATTTGTCAGGTCTCGACAGCGACCAACAGGGGTCGCTCTTGGTTAATGTTGGGGTTTTGTGTTAAGACTTTTATTTTGAACTTGGTTTATGTTGTGTCTTTCATGTCAGCTGTTTTGTGTTTTGAGCTATTGATTTTGTATGCTTATTGGTTGAGGTGTTTGACTTGACTTCAAGTTCTTTGAGTTTGAGATGTCTTTGTCGGTCAACCCCAGCACTTTATGTTCTTGAGTATCTAGCTCTTTGTTTATTGTAAATTGTTCTCATCTCGGTTAGTCTTGTCCTGTCGTGTAAAAGAATCTATAGTATTTTGTCTGGCTCACATGCCAGTGTTTTGTTTTGTGTTTTTGTAAAAGAATAAAAAATGGAAAACGTCTGGAGCATGTGTGTCTGCCAGTCCTGCCTGGAAACAGGCAGGAGCGCAGACAATATTTACATATATCCACCTAATCAGTCTATAGCAGTTTAGCTCTACCTTCTTATGATGACGTTATAAGAAATGTTTCAGTCCAGGCTACCTTTCTCCTAACTGGTGACTGCAAAGATATAATGTGTTTACAGGACAAACACTGAATAAAACCAGGACAAAGCAGGAGGTACAGAGGGGGAAATAAGAAACGCTGCTCCTGTCTTACTCGGTATTACTCTCCCTTCAGGACACATTATTTAAAAAAGATAATGACATTAGATATCTAAATGTGACCAAAGAGCAAAGAGAAAAAAGAATGGTGTCATTCACTTCATGGACTCCACATATTAGCCCCTTTCACTCAGATAGTGTCAAAAACCCAATCCGGAATTGCTGTAAGTGGCCAGATACCTTTATTTCTGCAATAACAGGAGTCATAAAAAGGAGAAGAGAAAGGTCCTGAAAAGCGCTACTTAAAAGGTCCTGAAAAGGCCCTTCATTCTGTACCTGGTTAAAGAAGAATAATTTATGCAAATGATATATGCAAATGCCTTTCTTCTGATTGCCTACCCAGTATTCCACCTGTTTATAACTTAAACCTGAATGAACTGTATTCAGATATATGGTTTTTGTAACATTATAAAAACACATTCAAAGGTGTTTTAAAAAATGGAAAAATGTGGTTTTCCATGATATAGGTCCTGTAGGTATGTTCTGTTTAATATAAAATAATATAATATAATGGGACTGTACAATGTGTGTCATTGGTTCCTCTGAACTTCCAAAATATGATCATGTTACAATGCAAGTTAATACCGAAATGCACCGAAGAGACGTAATAAAACTGGCAACCTCCAAAAGAACAGCCAACACAAATCAGCCTATTGCTTTATCGCCTATTGCTTTGGGATGAACAGCCTTCAATTTGAGAAGCTGGCCTTTACCCCTCAAAATAGTGCTGAAGTTTATAGCCTTACATGTATATTATCTGCATATTGTATCCTTATCTGTGTAGCCATAAGTGTATATTGTTTGCTAAACATCCACATGTTTTAGAATCCAGTGAAACTCAGATGGAACTGTATTTTGGCTTTGGAACATTTTTGTTAACAACAGTTAAAGACAAAAACTGCCTACACCCAGAGTTTTAAAATAAAATTTAACAAGTCATTTATTCAAATCAACCAAGTTACCATATGTTAAAACTCTCCTCAGGGAATGACATTGCAGTGCCTGACATGCTTTTGTTGGGTTACTAAGCTAAACTGTTAGCTCAACTTTAGCTTTTACCTACCTGAGGAAAAGATGCACACTAATCTAGATAACACCCACTCACAATAACAGATATAAGAACTTTAGATTTAATAAACAGCTGCCATGCTTATTGTTCTTAAATGGCACACACAGACACATAAAAACATAAAGCACAGTAGCTATTTAGCCATTGTTAATTAGCCAGATAGGTAATTAACATTAGCTAAATAGAAATGAAAACAGAAATGATCTCAAATTTACTTTAGGGAATAAAATCTTGTTTCATGAAGTAAAGAAAAAGACTCAGAAGGTAAAAAGCACCTTTTCACCCCAGAAATTCAGTACTGTGTAAAACTCTTGAGCCACCCCTCATTTCTTTATATTTTGCTTTGAATCACCTTGTTGGTACAAAAAATACTATTTCCTACCTGTCAAACTGTCTTATATTTCACATATTGAGTAGATTAAATGAAAGCAACATGAACAACTATTTACTGCAACAGGCTGCAAAGTGCCTAAAGATACATGGTGCCTAGATAAAGGAGTTCCAACCACTCAGCATTCAGCACCATCAGTATACTGATCACCGCCTGATCATCTGGAATCATCTACACCTGTCTCTTACTGGTTAAGGCCTTCAATTAGATGTGCTCTGTTCTGCTCAAATGATTCATACATAGGTCAGTGTGGCTTAACAAACAAAAAACATTCATCTGAAACTGGTCAGGTTCAGGGGCTGAAAATGAAAGTCTTTGAAAGTTCTTCAGGAAGCCTGTGGAAAATTACAATAAAAATAAAGGAAAATCTACAAGAAGGGCTGGCACAGACTTTTTCACAGTACTGTATACACTCTGAAATGAGTCTCAGCAGCGCCTGATTGGGTGTGTACAACACAAACTAGTGAAGAGTTGTAAGTTGTTCAAGTCTTCATGAAAAAGGCAGGGTTAGGTTATTAGGGTTGTGGGAGGTTTTTCTTCATAAATGTGAAGAAACAAATGAGATCACATTGATACGAAACATCCCACAGATGAATGTAGCTCGTCCAAAGCTGCTCTTCATCTTGGGCTGAGGACATAAATATCACTACTACAGGCCACACTAGTGCTACGTCATGAACATGGGTGCGCACATTAACAGTAACACCGAGAGGAGTTGTCTCCCCAAACGGAGGGAATGGTGGGGGGTTAGGGGGAAGGGCAGGGGGGAGGATGGGAACACGTTGGAGGAAAAATAACTGGCCAATACCTGCATGCTGTCCAAGTGATTCTGTATATGCAAAAAAGACCAATAACACAGTGACAAGAGATGTAAGCAACCAGCTCAAACGTTCACACTTACGAACAGTCTAAATCAGAGCTAGAGGCTATAAAACAAAAGAAAGCCATGCAGAATCAGCACTTAAGGCCTCAGTAGGGTTAACAATGGCACACGAGAATACGAGTTAATGCATAAATTAGAGGTAAGAGCATGGCAGTGATAAAATTCACAGAGAGAAAAACAAATAATAACAAAAGAGAGAAATGCCTGCATAAACAGACAGAAAAGCTGAGTAATTTTGAAGGCTCTCAAAAAAAAGAACAACCTTAAATGTCACTCATATGGCAGCATAGACATCCACCAGTATGAGTTACTGTGGAAATGAAATGAAGAGCACTGCAAGTTTATCTTTAGCTACAGGCTGAGAACAGCCTACATGCTTAGTGTGCACACACACACACATACACGCAATTGAATACTCACCTCTAACAAATGGACGGCACCTTCATGTTCCTTCTTTGCCTCAACCTGAGCCTGTGGGCAGAGAAGAGAAGTGGCAGGAATATCACACAGATATATAACACTTTTTCATAATTCGTCTGTTTTGTGTGATTTTACGTCTGACTCTTTCTCTGGAAAGCACTCTGAAGTCTTTGTGTGAGTCCAAGAGCAAGTGTGTGTTTGTGCACAGGTGGACGTGTACTGTTCGAGAAACAGCAAAAAAGGAGGAAATGCGCACTGACAGTTCTTTGTTCTTATTACTGACGTGCAGGTTTTTATGACCCACACCCGCTCACCCTGTTACGAAAGCCAACTCGAAAGTTTATCCATGAATCAACAACCCGAACCTGACTGGACCAGCGGTGCTATACTTTTTGACTCGCCCCACCCACACCCATTACATTTTCTTATAAGCTGACTCACCCTGCACACTCCTGCTAAAAATCAGGACCCACTGGAGAAATCCTAATATCCCACAGAGAAATCCTAATAGTCTTTAAAACCCTTTCTCAGGAAGAACCCACTGGTTATGGTGGGAGGCAGATCAGTGTTCCTACTTTTACTCTTTACTCCTGGTCAGTCACGATCAGTCACTGTTTAAAAAACTAAACACCAGTCGACAGGAACCATCTGAAATTGGCCACCTCAAAATAAAATACATCTTGAAGCGTACAGAGCTGCTGACAGGGTTGGATCTCTTTTTCAAGATGAAGGTCTTGATCCATCATTTGTTTATTAGGAGGCCTGGACACTCTGACAGATTGCTCATAAAGTTTCATCTTCGGGCAAATTACTCGCATGACGTGTGATTAATATTGACTCCCATAATAAATACTGCATATCCCTCTTCAAGACACAAGAATGACACAATTAACACAGTCAGTAAAGGTGGTGTGATTAGAAAGAATCACACAACACATCCAATACTGACAATAACACACTGCACACGCAGTTTATCAAACAGAAAAATCACATTTACATTACATTTATATTCTTGAGTCCGCAATCCTGCTTCTATTGGCTCTTTGTTTCAAAGTCAAAGGCGGACAAAAACATGGCAAAAACTGTAAACGATCAATTTTCTTTCTGTAAAATTACATCAAGATCATAAACAATTTAATCACAATTATATTATGTAAAATTAAATCCTACAAAACAAAACATCTGAGGTAATTATGGAAAGTACAGAACCTGCATTTTCTACATTGCAGATTTAACTTTTAACTTTTAACTTTTAACAGTTATGAAGGAGAATGACTGGTATAACTACTTTCAATGGTTTAACTGGCATCACTGGTGATAGCTGTGACTTTAAGGGTTAATGAGGCATTGTCAACAACCGTACGCCTTTTACAGTTCCAGTAAAAAGTATCTATCTATCTACTTATTGTAACACATAATGGAGATTAAAAACAGTCATAAATGTTCATTGTGCTTCTTGTTCCTGCGTGTGTTGTGTGTGTGTATGTGTGTGTGTGTGTGTGTGTATGTGTGTGTGTGTGTGTGCACAAAGCTTAATACCTAAA
Organism: Hydrocynus forskahlii; assembly: GCA_037974365.1. Taxonomy (NCBI): domain Eukaryota; kingdom Metazoa; phylum Chordata; class Actinopteri; order Characiformes; family Alestidae; genus Hydrocynus; species Hydrocynus forskahlii. Next base: position 633,398 of record JBBPCX010000016.1, read on the forward strand.
CTCACATGGCCTACTCTGAGTATTTTAAGTCAGAAGGGATAATCATGGGAGAAATTCTTATTCTGGGTGACTACCCAGGTACAACTGTGGGAACGTTACATTTGTTCTGAATCCAAATGAAGCCTGGCAGCCAGAGGAGCCAGAACTGACCCTGCCAGGAGAAAGGTTATGACCTGCAACCCCCGGCAACCCAGCTGAAAAATGAATAAATAACACATCAGCAAGCAGAACTCTCCTCACTCTGGCTTGTCTACCAGGGCTGCATCTTACTAATCTGCAGAAAATTATCCAGTTAATCGACTAACTGAACCATTTCACCCTCTACAGTAAATACAGGCTTCCCCAACACTTATCCAAGAGGGTCTGTTGTTCATATGGCTGGTGCAGTGGATAACACCACTGTACTCACCACAGCAAACTGAGGTTCGGTTCCCTGTTTGAGCAAGACCTCCAATGCGGCACCTTGGGCAAGACTCCCAACGCTGCATTTGTCTACATCTGTAACATTATTAGAACTGTAAGCTGCTCTGATTAAGAGCAAATGTAAACAGATGTAGGAGTTGCCAAAGAGCACCTGCGAGTTCCCATTTGGTGTTGTGGCAGTTTCGCAGGCCTATAAGGGCCGACCAGCACAGTGTGGCTGTGAATGGTGTAAACGGGCTGCTGGCGGATGTCAGCAGAGCAGGCCGGTGTCAAAAAGCCGCTCGACCCTCAACCCGAAGCAAGTGCAGCTGGGCCGGCCGTTTGCTCCAACCTCAACCATTCACTGCTCACCTTCTGCAGAAGGTCGATCTCCTGCTGCTTGGCACTAAGGACGGCCAGGGCCTGCTCATGCTCCAGCTCTAACTGCTGCCTCCTCTCCGCAGCCTCGCGCATATGCTACAGCAGAGAGAGGGAGAGAGAGCTGTTAATTGCTTCAGCAATAATGAAAGATGCAGCACTCAGCTAATAAGGTGCTCTTGAACCTAAACTTAAGTGACAGTGAAAAATATCAGAGAGACCATGACAGAGAGAGATGAAAAGAGAGAAACAAAAAAAAAGCAATGAAAAAAGAAAAAGGAAAAAGGGAAAGAAGCAGGTTTAGGCAGGAGAGAATAAAGGGAGATAATGAGAGAAAGTGAGAAGAGAGAGAACAAGAGAATGGGGGGGCGTGGGGTGGCAGTAGGATGACAAGGACTGAAATGTTTTTGTGGCTACTGCTGAATTTAGGAGGCTAAAACTTGTGGTATTAGTGGATATAATCTGATATTTATATTGTCATTTTATAGTTTTAAGTAGTGAGCTACCCAGAAAACTATGAGGCCTTGGTTTCTGTTCATTAGCTCTTTCTTTATTCTTAATTAGCTGTTTATCATATTTTTCATCATATTTTTTATGAAAACCTATGTGTGTGTCTGTGTGTATGAGTGACTTTGTGTAAATATATCTAGAAGCTACAATGGTGTTCTGTGTTCACGTTTATCAGGTCAGTTCAGCCGCTGTGAACGGGTGTTTTGACCATACTGGGGTCCACAGTGGTCTTATACTCATCTGTATTCACCCAGGATTTATACAGAAGTATCCATACACTTATTTATCTGTCAAATTTACATTGGTGTTCCACTCAACATCGATTTAGGTGTGTAATCCATGCTGCAGAGTAATTTTATGACTTGAATGAGCGGTCAGATGACCTAATGCCATGCAAATAAGCTTCATTTAGCATGCAGCCAATGAAGAGAGATCAGAAGGCCGTCAGCGTCCATCAGTCTGTGCCAGGCAGCGTGTTCTCACAGGCTCGCCACGTTCACACCCAGCAGCCACGCCGAGTTCATGTGAGATGCATCGGCAGCATAAATTACCTCCATAATGGATGAGCCCTCACACCTGCAGGGTCTCTGGTGAATAATTGTGTATAATCTTTACTCATTCACTCGCCTCCATTCTGCTGTGCCAGCCAGTCATTCAGGTTACACAACAGGACCTGGAACAGCTGCTAGTGTTCGGATGACAGCTTTGCATTCAGCAGACGGAGAAATTTTCACTGAAAGTACTGTTTTGAGCATTTTTGGCCAAAAAAGTAAATAAAAATGGCCAAATTTTCAACTAAGACAGGTGATTTTAATGAATAAATGTGCCGACAATTAAGTGACAGAACTTAAAGCTTTACTGTACAGTATAATAACGCTGGTTAAAAAGATGCTCTGCCATCCCACCGTTCACAAGCAAAGTGGACAAGGATGAGATATACAAAAGGAAGAAGATAACTAACCATAAATTGCCATTAAGTGGAGCAAAAGTAGAAATCATATAGAAGTTTTTCCTTTTTTGTCTGGACAAACGTTCCGCACTCCCATCAGTAAATTGAAACATCAGTCCATGTTATACATCTACACACAGCATTGAGTATTCCTGTGAGTGGTGTGAAAACATGAACAGCACTCTCTAATTATAGTTTAATGTTCACTGGTATCTGAGTTTGCAAGTGCATGTGGTGCATGTGCATTTGCATGTCTACTGCATGTGGTGGAGTTCTACTACAGCTTGGAGCTCCAAGCATTAAAAAGAGTGAACAAACCATGAGCTCTGATGTGACAGCATTACTATTAAAATGTCTTGTTTTTTAACACTGAGGTCAGCATATGACATCTGTGTGCTTGGGTTATTTTAAAAAAGTGAATAAAATGTGTTTTTCAATTAAATGGGCCATTCGATGCGCCCTTTAAGGGTGCTTAATGTCATGAAGTCTACAAAAGCAATCAATCACTAACTCATGCTACAGATAACTTAATATTAATAATAATAATCATTATCATCATCATCATCATCCTCATCATTATCATCGTTCTGATGAGAAGACTATGAGAATATTAAGAAAAATAAACAGGCCCGAATGGGTAGGCTATGAGGTAGTCAGAGGTGTCTACAGTACACATTATGATAAATATGAAATCAGAAATATGACACAGGATTTTTATTAATAAACCAACACCTATACAGCAACATTTGTTCTACAATTACATAGAGCATTGTTAATCACTAAAAGCCAGTTGGTTGAAAACAGGCTGCTGAGTGTAACTATTCGTTTTTATTCGTTTCATTCATTTTTATTCTTGCAAGAAAGCAGGGAAACTTGTGTTGTAGCTTATGGTGATGTATGTTACGCATGTGGGAACACATCAGGTACATTCCATTCAGTGCAGCAGTTTGTAACAGGTCAGAGTGGTTTGCTTCACTGTTCCTCACCTTCAGCACCTGCTCTAGGTTCTCCAGTTTGCCTTGGAGCTGAGTCCTCTCCCACAGAGCACAATCTCTCTCCACAGTCACTGTACACAGAGCGGCCCGCAAACGCTCATACTCACTCTGCACCTGAAAAATAGAGCAGAAGAGAGGGAGAGAAGGAGGAGAAGGAGAAAGAGAGAGAGCGAGAGAGAGAGAGAGAGAGAGAGAGAGAAGTGACAGAGAAGGAAAAGAATAGAATAAACCAGAAGATGAGAAAGATAGAGAAAAAGAGAGGGAGAGAAGAGGAAAGGAAAAGAAATGAGAAAATGAAATTAAATGAGACGCAAAACAGGGGGAAGAGAGAGAGAGCAAGAGAGAGAAGAAAAGGAAAAGAGACCAAAAAAACAGAAGAGGAGAAAAACAAAGGAAAGTGGGAGAGAGAAAACAAAAGAGACAAGAGAATGAAATAGAGGATGAGAAAAGCCGAGAAAAGAGAGAGAGAGAGAAAGAAAGAAAGGAAAAGAGACAAGAAAACAAAACAGACGATGAAAAATTGGGGGGGGGGGCGTGAGAGAGAGAAGTAAAAGAAAAGAGACAAAGAATGGAACAAAAGATGAAATATGGGGGGAGGGAGAGAGGGAGTGTGGGGGGAGAGAGAGAGAGAGGGAGAGAGAGAGAGAGAGAGAGAGAGAGAGAGAGAGAGAGAGAGAGAGA
>JBBPCX010000016.1:659825-682519 GCA_037974365.1 Hydrocynus forskahlii
GTGCCATTTCTGGTGTGTGTGTGTGTGTGGGGGGGGGGGGTGGGGGGTGGTTGAAGAGAGAGCCCTTGGGAGGTAGAAATGCATGTTTCTATGAGTATGAAAGAGAGGGAGGGAGAGAAAGACAGAGAGAGAGCAGCTTGTCTTCCACATATACTCCATCCACACATTTCAAAGCGCTGCTGACAGAGTGCTCAGGAAAACTGACAGACCCATATCAGGGTCATCTAAACACTCCTAAAGGAACAGTAAACCACCTTTCAGTTGACAGACATACACAACTGGCCTACTGCTGACCATATAATATGCCACTCAAATATTAGAACAGGTAGTAAACAGCATGTATATGTGGGAGGGACCATAAAATCCAAGACTGACGGCCAGGCTAATGGTTTAAAACCAGATCTGAAATCACCTGGTGAGTTCAAAGAACATCATCAGCAGTTTGTGGCTCAATAACACATTTCCAGCTACTACACACGCCTACATCTCCAGGACTTGGGCTTTTCCCTGTTATGCCTTGTGGCTGATCGTAATTGGCTGCTTTTATTGAAGGGCGGGACTATATGCCAAGCATTATGAGCCAATCATTTCAGCCAATGAACTGTCAACTCTTCCATCATCATGGTTCTGACCTCTGTTCAAAATGATTATTGACAAACATAAGCTCTAATGTCCCATCCCTATATTTCAGGGCTCTTTTGAAACTGCCATTTTGGCCCTGCTTGTAAGACTCTGGTGGTAGGAGGTGATCTCCAGGTGCAGTCTGGGCAGGTTTCCCACCGTCCCACATTGCTTATTATTTAGCACCTTCTCTGTTGTGTTTATGAGCAAGAATAAAAGAGAGCATACAGGCTAGCTGGCTGTCCAGCCTCTTGGGACAATGACCGAGTGTGCAGGATTGTAGCAGGGGTACATTAGGCCTATGCTAAAGAAAGTGGGGGATGCTCAGTTCTTTATTTTACATCAGTAATGATTTTAAGCACTCAGCATTGTATTTATTAGCAGAGCGGCACAGAGGAAATGTGAGGGGTCCATAACCCAGAGGCAGATGGATCAAAACCATCCTTTGCTATATGTCTCTCACACCCCTTGTGGCTCAGTGGGTTTGAATCCCAGGACTGCCACTGGCACCACTGAGGTACCCTTGAGCAAGGTGCTGTACACACACACTGCTCCCCGGGAGCTGTGTCACTGGCTGTGCACTGCTTCACTCAGATGAATGGGTTAAATTCAGAGGACAAATTTCACACTGTTCACACTGCGTTATGTGTTCACGTATGACAAATAGCCACTTAACACATTTATAGTATTTCATGAAACTGAAGTGAGAATTCCACTTATTGCCCTTCATGTGGCCTAAATTCCAAACTCAGGCATCACATCTATCACCCCAGTGGATCATTAGGAATGATGACCGCCCGTCGCCAAACCACACAGCCAGAATAACACTGACATGTCAGTTCAATATTTCACAACTTTATCGACACCTCTGCAGGGGAGGATTCCCGGGACACGCTGGATACGCCACTCTGGCCTGGAAGCATAAGCCGCGAGAGAGGAGACTTCATTTCAAAAGCTCTTACCAGGGTTTGACATGACTGGCTCTTTTTCTTCACCTCCTCGTCGAGAACTTCACACTCCTTCCTTTTCCTGCTGATCTCAGTCTCCTGGGTGACGGCAAGAGGGAACAGACAGAAAAAAAACAGTTAAAACAGATTCTGCTTGCTTTCGGCGGAGGTGTAGTTTAATAAATAGCTCTCCCTTAAGGGAAGGGGCAGCAGAACGCTGACTAGAAGGGTCTGTTTGTTCGTGTTTCTGTGTATGTGTGTTTGTGTGTGTGTTTGAGTGTAAAAAGCATTCTCATAAGTATGTGTGCACATCTCTTCCAACCCACAGCACATTCATACATACAGCATCTATGAATAGACATCTATATATATCTATATTTAGCACATTCCACTAAACACACTAGAAATAGCCATGTATGTGCAGAAAGTTCTGTTTGATTCTTTAACCCTTTAACCCAACACAAATATGTGTTTTTTACAGGCATTTAACCTGCTCTTTTCTATCAGTGGCAGTTTCTTAGTGCTGCTATTGCCTTTATTTAATTTATTTCATATGTACATTATCAAACCAACATAAAAAATGTGCATTATTTGTTTCACATATGAGTTTCTAAACAAGGAATTTAAGTTACATGTCAGCTGTGTTTGACCGATTAAATATATCAATAAGCACTTATTAATAGGACTTGGACTCATACAAGCAGCCATCCATATTTCCATCTATCTATAATCAGTCTAAGCAACATTCAATCACCCATTCACCAATCTATCCATTTATCCATCAATTTTTACATTCACTCATCCATCCATCTATCCACATCCATCCATCTAAGCAACATACATTTAGCAATTCATCCATTTATCCATTGTTGCAACATTTATTTATTCACTCACACATCTTTCCATAAATCTATCCATCATTACATACATTCACTCATCCACCCAGAGAGAATACAGTTATACTGAGTGTCAGGGGATAGGGAGGACCACCCTACCCACCCAAGGAGAGAGGACAGTTCTAATGAGTGATGAGGGAGAGGGAGGACCACCCTACCCACCCAAGAAGTGAGGACAGTTATACTGAATGATGGGAAGATGGAGGACCATCCTACCCACCCAGAGAGAGAGAGAGACAGTTATACTGAGTGATGGGGGAGAGGGAGGACCATCCTACCCACGCAGAGCGAAAGAGGCCAGCTATGGTGAGTGATGGGGAGAGGGAGGACCACTCTACCCACCCACAGAGAGAGGACAGTTATACTGAGTGATGGGGGAGAGGGAGGACCACCCTACCCTGATGCTTAGCCCTCAGCGCCTTGCACATGACTGATGAGCCTCCACTGCTAATGTCACTCTCTAATTAGATCCCCCTATGAGACACACACCTACACACATACATATTCATACACTCATACACACGGGTGCACATGTGCGGTAATTTTCCAACACTGCAAACACAACATGGTTCCACACTGTAACAACTAATGGTTATAAGTCTTTTCCTCGAGTCTCCGTAGAGGCAGGTAAAGCCTGTGGGTGTGTGTGTTTGTGTGTGTGTGTGGAGGGGGGGGGGGGCGGGGGGGAGTGTGTGTGGGAGACTACAGATGGCCGTTCTGTCAGTAATGGCTGTAGGAGTCTCAGAGATGCACACACACACAAACACACAAGCAACATAAGCTGTCTGTGTGTGTGTGTGTGTGGTATATTTGTATGGATGAGTGTACAAATCCAGTCTGTTCACTGAGTCATAGTGTGGGTGTGGAAAAGTGTGCAAACCATACACTCTTTTCTAACCTAAACTCTATCTGTCACAGCTGTAGCATCTGTGGCATCTTTAGGAATTCAATTACAACAGACGTTCACTGTTTCTCTGCACTTACAAAATGGGAGCACTCATAAAAACACTTACAGTGGATGTCAATGGGAAGCTGTTTCAGCTCCTGCCCACTGACTGCTATTAAACGTGTGTTTTGAGTCAACAGCTCTAATTAATCACAGGGACACGCACCACAATGTCCCATAAAATCCACCACATAATCCAGATGTGACAGACAGCTTTCCTTTAATGAACACTAAAGGTAATGAATGAATGTAGCATCCAGCAAATCAAACACTTGGAAAGATATATGGACAGATGGATGAATGGAGGATGATGGATTATGTACTGACGAAAGGATGAATGGATGGATCGATGGATGGATGAATGAATGAATGAATGAATAAATAGAAGGTTGAATGGCAGGATAGAGGGATGGGTGGAAAAACGTATGAACAAATAGATCAACAACTCTATAGATGGTTTGATAGGAAGTTTGAATGGACGGATGATGAACAGATGGATGGATAGATGGATGGATGGATGGATAGATGGACAGATGGATGAATCGTTAGAAGTACTTAGGCATGCATAAATAGATGGAAGACTATGAGGCTGAATGGACAGACAGATGGCGAAGACAAACGGACAAATGTATGGACAACTTGACAGATTGTTGGGTAGATGGAAGTCTGGATAGATGGATGAATGAACAAATGGACGATGGAGAGATGGATGGATGAGTGAAGGGATGGATGGATGGATGGATGGATGGATGGATGAATGGGTGGATGGATGGATAGATGGTGGGTAGATAAGAGGTCAGTTGGATGGACAACTCAATAGATAATTGGATAGATGGAAGTTTGGATAGACAGAACGATGAATGAAAGGATGGAACGATGGATCGATGGATTAATGGATTGATGGATGAATGAAAGTTGCTTGGATGGATAGATCCAGTCCAGTGTTTAGTCTGCAGTGTTTCCTTCCATTCTTCTGACTCAGAAGCAAATAATAAAAGACTTGATTTACAGTACTGTGCAAAAGACTTGAGCCACACCTCATTCTTTCATATTTTGCTTCCAAAGAGCCAGACTGTGTCGTGTTTTTACTGTAGTCTTAAGGACCAATTTCAGAGGAATGTTTTTTTGTTGGTTAAGCCATGCAGTGACCTACCTACCTATTACTGAACCAGTGAAGAAACAGGTGCAGATGATTCCAGATGATCATACGGTGATCAGTATACTGGTGGTGTTGAATGCTGGGTGGTTGGAACTCCTTCATCTAAGCTCCTTTAGGCACTTCACAATATGTCAAAGATAAGACAGTTTGATGGCGATAAGATTGTTTTGTTGCACCAACAAGGTGATTCAAAACAGAATATAAAGAACTGGAGGCTCAAGACTTTTGTACAGTACTGTACAAGTAATTTGTCTGTGTGTGTGTGTGTGTGTGTGTGTGTGTGAGAGTGTGTGTACACTAAGGATAGCTCTGGTTGGGATGTGTTATTTAGTGTAAGGGTGCTATAGGCCTCTTTGGGACTGTTCTTTAATCCTCAGAAATCGCATGAGTGGCACAATGCCAGAAATAACGGGGATGTGTAAAGGTTAATGGCTGTAGTATTTCATTGTGGTTTAGAGCTATGAGGCTGTGCTTAGAGTGGACTTAGGGTGTTTTGTATTGATTGGCCTGTGCTGTTTGGGGGTCTATGGGTCTCAGCTGACATTAGAGCTGTCGTTTAGTTCTGTACTGTGTAATGTTATGTAGTTCGCTATAACACACAGTTACAGGGCCTGACGCATGTCGTACTGCTGTTTAATGGCCAGTGTGGCACTTTGGGTTGTTTATGACATGCAGCTAAGCGCCACAATGAATATTTAACTCACGTGCGGCCCCTCCGATCCCCAGCAGCCATTCGTCTTAAAGCAAAGCGAGACTGTTCAGTTACAGCCCCGAAACCCTCGTTCAGAACAGAAAGAACGGGCCAAGTTGGGGGTGGGGGTGTGTTGGAGAACTAGAGAAAGGGTAAGAGAGAGAGCGAGAGAAGGACAGAGGCAGAAAGAGAGAGAGGGACAAGGAAAGGGGGAGACAAAATAATGTATAGGCCTATATAGACTACACTACACCACACTACACCATAACTATATGTTGGAGGGGTGGACAGAGGCAGAGCCAGAGCGAGAGAGAGAGAGAGAGAGAAGGGGGGGGGTAATTTTTGAATTTGAATTTGAAGTTGAATTTGAATCGCATTTCAATTTTAATTCATGTGCCAATTACGAATCAATTATATGTAAATTTTTGGGTGATTAGCCATTTTGTTATGTATTACTTAATTCTACACTAAAGTGTCTCTGCAAAATTTAGAGTGAAAGTCAGTACCATAGTATGCTGTTCTACCTTAATTTGAGTGAAAAAAAGTTTATAAAGTATATCAAACTTTTTTTTTATTAGTTCATTATTTGCAGAAAATAGAGATCCATGGTTTTAGTTCCATCAGTGATGATACATCGATCGTTTCATCCCTGAAATGAGACAATATTAAAGTCACAGCATTTATCAAGTAAAAACTGTGACACTATTGTGACAGAATGTTTATAGTCATTGTGCCTCCTTAACGATGTATGCTCACATTTTCTGAGATGGTAATCAGCAGGTTAACCCAGCAACCTATCAACCAGCACCATGGAGACGATGCAGCTGCAATCTGACCGACAGGTGCTGAACTGGCCGTTTAGAGCAGATAAGGGAGGATCTGTGGTAAAAGGGCGGGTCAGGAACATGGGGGCATCGTATTTCCACATGAAACAAAGCCACAGAGGGGCTACACACACACACACACACACAAACGCACACGGGCCTGAGTGTATAGGGAGGATATTACTTAGCAGAACAAATAGGCTAATAGAGCCGATAGCACTGCATGATGATATTACAACAGCAGGAGAGTGTTACACCCTTAACAAATCTATTAAACCCTCCCTCACACATACACCTCACACAGCCGTGGTCCAGCCTCACACTAATCCCCCACTCGGATGTAAATGAAGAGTACACTACGCACACACACACACACACACACACACACACATTCACGGCTGCTATCAGAGATCACTGGAAAAGGCCAAGAGAATTACATCACATTACAGAGAGAGAAAGGGTGTATATGTAGGTATGTGTGTGTGTATGTGTGTGTGTGTGTGTGTGTGTGTGTGTGTGTGTGTGTGAGAGGGAGAGAGCGAGACAGAGAGCGAGAGAGAGAGAGAGAGAGAGAGAGAGAGAGAGAGAGAGAGAGAGAGTCTACTGCTCAAGTCCTCTGGTTTCAGTCACACTCACACAGGTTGGTATTACAACATTTGTGAGGACTTCCATTGACTTGTAACACTGTGATATTGTTACATCTAAACCTAAACCCAAACCCAAACCCAAACCTAAACCTAAATCCTAAACTATGAGCTAACCTCAAGCTCAGTAACCTAACCACAATCTCTCTCAACCTCTTTTTCTTTCCCAATAAGTTGCATTTGTGGTGAAAATGGCACATTTCCCTGTGAGGACAATCCAAATATTTCCACTTCTGCAGAATGGGTCCCCACAAAGAGCTAAATGAGTGTGTCACACACACTCACACACACACACACACACACACACACTCAATTGTGGCAGATAAATGCACACAGATTTTATTAGACATTAGATCTCAGAGCACTGTATTGACACACATGCTAGAACAGACACACAAAACACAGCAAATCCCAAATCACCTCTTCTCAGGAGCCTGGAAAAAGCTCACAACTCAAGAAGAACATGAATGAAAAGAGCAAAAGACAAACAGAAAAGGTAGAGTAGAGGAAATAAAAGAGAAGAGAGAAAGAGAAAGCAGAATTTACCGCTTAAATCCTTTTGCTCCGCAGCATGCCGGATAGTAAGAGAATGAATGAGCTTTCCTTCACTCTTTTTGCACTGCGCTCTTCATTGCGTACGTCCAACGTCACACACACACACACACACACACACACACACAGATTTTCCCATGCACCATCACTCTCGCAAGCACATGGGTAAAGGAATCAGCTCTGACTCATCTCTGCCTTTGTCTCCAAAGTCTGAACAGCCATGCCTTCTAATGCCTTACACACACACTTACACACACACACTCACATACACACTGGCAACTGTTGCCGCTTTCCTCAGGTATCTTTACACCATTCCTATAGTCTCTATAGGTGCCTTCAGTGCTAAAGGCATGTGGATCTGATGCATCTTCACTGCGGAACGAAGCAGAATGTCCACAATCGGATCCAACTATTCTTTCAATTAATTCAGCGAATTATAAAGGGGCCATAACAGTTTACCCATTTCACAATTCAGTTTCTCAATTTCTGAGCCACGGTTCGATGTGTATCACACTTCAGAAAATGGTAAACTTTTTCACACCAGTTGTGACCTTAAATTCTGTCAGTTTGGATGTCAGACCATGAATTAAGCGTTTAATCCCAACTGGAATGATATGACTGGTTCCGTGTGATGCTGGTAGTGTGTGATGCTGGTACTGTATGTGACGCTGGTAGGTGTGTATGGAGTTCTGACACCATCGGTGTCACTGTTAGGATGGCCCACCAGCCCAAAACACCAAGACACGAGCAGGATCTAGAGGAAAGACCATCTACAGTCTTTAACCGTAAACCAACCAAGTGAACTTACGGGGGTGGGGTGGGGGTCAGGGGACGGTGTTCTGGCCGGTCAGTGTGTATCCTGAAAGTCTCACTGAGCCGATTCTGTCACTGCTGAGTTGTTGCTGCTCTCTCTCTCTCTCTCTCTCTCTCTCTCTCTCTCTCTCTGTCTCTCCCATTCTCTTTCCCTTTCTGAGCAGCACTGACATCAGAGGAAACTCCACAGAGAGACCCTTCCTGACCATAACAGAGGACAGGTGCTCTTCACAGTGCACTAAACACACACACACACACACACACACACATACACACACACCCACACACACACACACACCCCACACACACACTTACACATAAACACTCACACATAAACACACCTGCACCACACATTACCCACTTACACTGAGAGACACACACACACACACACATTCATACGGGAACTACATTCATAAAGGGACAGGGAAAGGGAAAGAATAATGTATAGGCTCATCAAGGCCAGACGAGCCACACTGCACCACTACTACATGCTGAGGGATGGAGAGAGAGAGAGACAGAGAGAGAGGGAGAAAGAAAGAGAGAAATGAGGAAGAGAAAAAAAGACAAAAGAAAGAAAGAAAGTAAGACAGGTTAAAAGATAAAGAAAGAAAGAAAGATGGTAAAAATGACAGATGAACAGACAAAAATACAAAAAAATAAAAACACAGTCAGAAGTCTGAAGTAAAACAATGAACCAAAAAAGACCAGAAGTTGGACAAAAGAAAGAGATGAAAAAGATGCAGAAGAAAAAAAGATGAGGATAAGGCCAGAAAGAAAGAGGGAAGTCATAGCAGTAAGACACTGATTAAATGAGTTCTACACTTTTCCATCCACACTCTCCCTAAATCACACTCGTAAAAGTCTTACATCCACAAACACACCTCTCTCATAATCCCTCCAGCAAAGAGCCTCACGCCAGGGCTACATCCTGATCCACACTGTACACTGCACTGCATTTATTGGTGTTTCATCTCTTCCATGTGAATAAATACAGAAACCCAAACACTGACAGAACACACATACACACACACACACACACACACAGATGTCATGTGGTTTATTAGCACTTAAAACAAGTAAATCCAACACAGTCTTTTCCTAGTGCATCGATCAGACAGCTAAAATGCACTGATTTCAGACAGTCAGAAAAGTTATCACCTATAGGAACAGTTAATAAGAATTAGTGTAAGACTCACCATAAAAGTCGGTAACTACACTTCTCAATTAAGCTTTTATTACCTATTCCCTCTTTACAGTAGATGATTCAGTGAAAAAAGACAAACAGAAGGAAAGAAGAAAGAGAAAGAAAGGCTGTTAAAATGACAAAAAGAGAGAAAAATCTTAAGAAAAAAATAGAGAATGAAAGAAGGAAAGAAAGAAAAAAGACAGACAGACAGAAAGAAAGAAAATGATCAAAAGGCAATAAAAGAGAAGACGACAAATGGACAAACAAAGAATGAAAACACAATTAAACCAGGATGGGTAAAAATGAAACAAACAAAAAGAAAGAAAGAAAGAAAGAAAGAAAGAAAGAAAGAAAGGAATAAGAAACATCTAAAGAAGTCACTTTGTCTCCTGTCTCATGTCCTGGAGTGAAAACTGTCAACTTTTTTTCAACAATTCTGAATCAAAACCCTCAAACAACTGAACCAGATCACTTTCTGAGAAGTGAGTCCTCCCGATGGTGTGAATCACTCCGTGACCGATCTGCATGATCGTGAGGTCAGAGGTTGAGGCCCCCCTGCTGTGCTGGTGCTGGGTGTCAGAGTGGGATACATCAGTGTGCTGCGCCAGGACTGAGTCAGGAAACACAGAGCTCCAGCTTTATCCTCACAGAAGAACGTGAAGACAAGCCAGACCAATTAACCTAATGCAGCGGAACATACACCCAGCGCATCACAGCACAAATCGCAAGACAATAACACACACGCACACATACAGAGACAGAAGAGTGGAAGTGCTGAGGAGGCAGTCCTGCAGAGACTCAGTGGAAAACAAATTGCTTTATTTTCTCCGCGAGCCAACTGTACCACTGAAGCCTGCGTTTTTCACACACTCCTTCTGTTTGACTTTAGACAACACACATACAAACACACATACACACACACACACACACACACACATACACACACACACACACACACACACAGACATCCACACACATAAAATGGATTATGCAGCATTTTTTTCATACCATCAAACTGTTCCAACAGATTGAACTAAACTATCTTTATATCTAAATATACATATAACTCTTGAAACACCACCATTACTTTATATTTTGCTTTGAATCACTTTGTCGATGCAGAAATACTATTTTAGGCCTATCAAAACTGTCTTAAAACAAGATTAAAGAATCAAGTTTCAAATAAAGAATCTTAACTCTTAAATCTTGAATCTTATCTTTGGCATGATGAGTAGATTAAATTAAAGAAATAGGAAGAAATGTTATACTGTGACAGGCTGCAAAGTGCCTAAAGATACCTAGATAAACCACTCAGTATTCAGCACCATCAGTATACTGATCACCGCCTGATCATCTGGAATCATCTGCACCTGTTTCTTCACTGGTTCAGGCCTTAAGTTAGATCTATTTTATTATGCTTGAAAGATTCATGTGTAGGTCACTGTGTGGCTTAACAAACACAAAACAGTTAACTGGACAGGTTCAGGGACTGAAAATGAGAGTCTTTGAAAGCCCTTCAGGAAGCCTGGAGAACTAAAATAAAAACACAAGAAAGTCTTTTTTTTTGGAAGTAAAATATGAGGAAATGTGGGTGACTGGAGACTTTCGTACAGTACTGTATGTCTGATCCTATTAGTGGTCAGAGGAAAAGGCAGTGGAGTCTTGTGAAAGTAAAAATAGATGGAGAAGAAGAAAAAAGATAAAGAAAAGAAGAAGAAAAACTTACAAAATAGAATAAAAGCTTTAGTGATAGCGGGCTGATTCAGAGACTGACTTATTTCATCCTTTACGCACAAAACGTCTGATCCAGTGCTCTGTTTTCAAACTGTATGTACTGCATCACTGCTTTCTCTCTCTCTTCTTATTCTCTGTCTCTCTCTTCCCCTTTATTTACTGTTTTCTTCTTTCTCCTCTGTTTCTCTCTCTCACTGTTGTTGACGTGCTCAGTGGTCCCGATCTGAGGACAAGTCTGAGGTGACAGGGCATTCTTCAAACCAGAGAAGAAGAAAACAAGAAGCAAACAACAACAACAACAAAAACAACAACAACAAACACATCACATCCACTGTCACAGCACAGACATCTCATTCAGACAAGAAAAGAGAAAAAAGAGGAGAAGAGAAAAGAAGAGAAGAAGAGACAAGATACAAAAAAGATTAAAGAACGGTAGTACAGGAGGACAGAGTGGTGAATGATGAGTGCGTTCTGACCTTTTCCTGTTTACACAGCTCCCTCCACACACACACATACACACACACACACACACACACACACACACAGCACTAACTTAATACAGTCTAGACACCCCGCCCAACTAATCAGATCTGTCTCTTAACAAAGGTGACACACACACACACACACACACACACACACACACACATTCATAAAAAAATACATACAGCCTTCACAATCAATTTCTGAAGGCATTTTAAGAAATGATGTCTTTCTGTCTGGTACAGCAGTGATCACATTCATTCATGTCACATTTATATACACACACACAACCACACACACACACAGAAAGAGAGAGGGGGGAGTTAAACCTGGAGCTGCATTGTGCTGCGTTTGGTTTTGGCAGAAACACACATTGCTCTATTCAGAAATTTCACAGCACCGATGAGTCACTGACTACTGTTCACCAACACACACTCTAAATATAGAGTCAGTCTGAAATAGCAACTATTACACACACATAAACACACACACACATAAACACAAACACACACACACAAACACAAACACACACAAACATACACATACACACACACACACATAAATGCAAACATACACACAACTCAAACACACACATACACACATACACACACACACTCACAAACACAAACACACATACATACACACACAAACACACACACACAAACACAAACACACACACACACACACACACACACATACACACACACACACATAAATGCAAACATACACACACACACACAAAAACAAACATTAACATACACACTATGTATGCACGTGACATTTGTGTGTTGGTTTGTTTTGATTAACTGAGAAGAAAAATATCTTTTTAGCTTCATGTTTAGTTTTTAAAACTAAAAAATAAAAACGATTATTTTGGTTAGGATTAGGATTAAAAGTTATCATTTACATGTATACTGTACAAACAGGACGACTAGACAGAAAACTACATAAACTAAAAAAAATTCTTCACGAGGCATTGAGGAGAGAGAGAGAGAGAGAGAGAGAGAGAGAGGAAGAGACAGAGAGAGAGAAAGAGAGATAGACAGAGAGAAAGAGAGAGAGAGAGACAGAGAGAGAGGGGTGTGATTGTCAGCAGCTCCTTACTGATTCTGCTTGTGCAGGTTTGACACAGCTGCACACACAGCGTCCAGTTATACACACATACACACACACACTTTTGTAAAGTTGTCTTTTTGAAGTTGTTCTCAGTGAGGAGAGAGAGAGGGAGAGAGAAAAAGAGTGGGGGGGGGGGGGGTGGTCTGTCTTTGCCTGAGTCCGGGGGACTTTAAAAAAAACATCATACATTTGAACCGCTCAAACAGCACAGAACCCTCAGAGCCTCTACTGATGGCCATGTCAAAGACAGACACACACACACACACACACACACACACTCACACGGACACATTACACACATATACGCACACAAACACACACACACACACACACACACACACACACAATATAACATACATAAAAACACACATACATGATACACACACTACAAACATTGCAAGCCGAGGCCGGGTGATGGTCACCTGGTTTCACCTCACCGCTGCGTCCTGTTCTCAGAGCTGTAAGTGCTGCAGCTGACAACCTCCATTCTGAGGTCAAGCCTCCACTTTTTAAAGCACTTCAGATGAAAGTGCAGTGATTTGGGCATGGCTGTAGGAAAGTCCCCGCCCCCTCCCGCCCACTTTCACCAGGCACCTAGTTCTGATCATGACAATGAGCCCCTTTTAAACATCCACTTCTCAAATAAACACTTACTATTAAACACCTTTACATTAAACAACCACCTTCAAAGTCAGCGATAACAAAAAAAAAAATCACACCACACTCTTTTACAGAAAAGAGATCCTTTATGATGATTGGAATTCGATTTAAAAAAGTTATTGTACTGTGATCCCATTTTTGACATCGCTCCAAAGAGAAGAGAAGAGAAGAGAAGAGCAGAGAAGAGAAGAGTAGAGCCGAGAAGAGAAGAGTGTTGAGAATTAAAAGAAAATAAAAAAGAAAATAAGAAGAAATGAGGAAATTAAAATATATTAGAGTAGAGAGGAGCAGAGAAGAGAAGAGAAGAGAAGAGAAGAGGAGAGAGGAGAAGAGAAGAATAGAGAAGAGATGGAATTGCTGATATGTCAAAGCAATAGTTGATGCTGGTTTATTCTTATTCTGAAGAGAAGGGCATTTAACCAACATGAAAACAGCTCTGTATTTGGTTCATTTGTTAACTGTCATATTTCTCTAATAATGCAGGCAGATTTTTTGACATTTCATGAATGTTTATGTGTATGTAATGATCAGATATGGTACATAAAAATAGCCCAGGTTCCCATACTGGTGAATTCCTGATCCCAGAACACCACAGAAAAAACAAAAACAAAAACTCTAGACTTAAAGGGATAAATACATGTTTCTTAAATTGGCTAGAATTTTTGCACACACACACACATACATGTTTACATGATGACTAGCGGATGCTTTTAAGCTAACTCAGGATGTGTTTTTCAACTTTTGATAGCATTATGAAGGCAGGCAGAGCAGACCCATCCTATTATGAATAAATGCCATCTCATTTAGCCGGCGCAGGCTGCCCTTATATTAAGAGATGATTTTGACGGACAGATGGCATTACTGCAGGGACGACCAGCACAACTCAGGCCTGCAAACGCTGTAGACTTCACTTCTACTCCTCTATTAATATTGCCCTTAAGCATGAATTGAAAACGGCAAAACACACTAGCGCAAGGTCAAAGATTCACGTGCAGATAGGCGTACGCGCACACACGTGCGCACACACAAACATTCTCTCATACACATGGACTCATATTCACGTGCTGAGCTGAAATATGCATTGATTAGGCCTGTTCATAAGACTGTGGTCGAAGTGGTGTGTGCTTTGATATTACAGACACAAAAGACTCCCAGCTCACATGTGACAGAAATAACACAAACAGCCACCAAACACTGAAGAACACAAGAAGAGAAGAGCAGAGAAGAGAAGAGAAGAGGAGAGAAGAGTATGTTTAAGCTTTTCTGTCCAGCTGAATGAACATGGCTGTAATATGGATATTTGGGCAGAATGTGGTGCGGCTGGGCTGGTTATTCTCATCAAACCAGAGAGAGAGAGAGAGAGAGAGAGAGGCCTTCTGGGTAGAGAGAGTTATTCCAATGAGCAGATCCAGTCAGTGACTCAGTGTGATAAGAATAGACGAACACTGGGCAGAGGAGAGACAACAGAGGGCTGCAGTGGGTCACAGTGAACGGAAAACATGGAGAAAAATCAGGGAAACACCTCGAATCAACAGTCAAAACACCTTCACGTCCTGCCTGGTGCAACAAAAACACACAACTGTGAGAATACAGACGATCAGCTTAAATGACTGCAGCCAGACTAGTCTGGACAACAGGAAGGCCTCGACTGAACTTAACGGTCTGTTTCTGAACCCTTCGGTCCAGACTTGAGGACAGCCAATCAGAAGAGAGTCATTTACACAAATTGCTTTAAAGGCACAGCACCGTTTAATTGTTAAAGGTACAGCCTGTTTAATTGTGAGGCATCTGGAGGGGCTGGAAAGGAATAAGATAAAGATATGATAAACCTTTATTAGTTCCACAAGTGGGAAATTTGTTTTGTCATGGCAGAAAGTGGACAGTACAAAGTTAAGAAATTAAGAAAACAATAGAGCAAAGTAAAATACTATACCAACAGTACAGTATAAAATGTATACTATACAATCTAAAAATATAAAATATGGACATCTGTATTGTAAAATATGTACATATACTTATATGTAAACTATATGAAAACTAAATGTTGACATATAGTTGTATGTATGCATATAGTTGTATATATATGTATGTACACAACGAGTATATGTATATACATATATACAGAGTGAATAATAAAGTAAATATAAGAACACTGTAGACACACACACACATATAGGTACACAAGAGTGACAGGCATTGACAATAACAGCAGAAATGCACCAGAAAAATTGCACATTTTAAATTGCACATATTGCCCTGTAGTAATAGTTCCACCCAAAAAATGGCACGTGTTGCATCAGAAAAATTGTACTCTGTAATAGCGCACTGTCATGGAGTATTGGACGTGTGTGTTTGTTTGTCTGTGCGTTTGTGGTCATGTGCAAGGTCTTTGTTGTAGAATCTGACAGCAGTTGGAAGGAAAGACCTGCGCAATCTCTCTGTCCCACATCGGGGGTGCAGCAACCTGCCACTGAAGGAGCTGCTCAATGCTGTCAGAGTTTCCTGCATGGGGTGGGAGATGTGTCCAACAGGGATGACAGCTTAGTCACCATTCTCCTGTCACTCACCACCGCCACTGGGTCCAGAGGGGATCAGTTCAGTCTCTGTCTGTCCCCAGCAGAGATGCTGCTGTCCCAGCAGACCACACCGTGAAAGATGGCTGATGCCACCAGAGTCATAAAAGGTCCTCAGAAGCGGCCCTTGCACTCCAAAAGACCTGAGCCTCCGCAGCAGGTACAGTCTGCTCTGCCCTGTTTTGTAAAGAGCATTTGAGTCCAGTTCAGTTTATTGTTCAGATGAACACCAAAGTACTTGTAGCTCTCTACAGCCTCAATGTCCAGATCATGGATGTTCAGTGGTTGCATTGGAGGACGTTTGTGCCTGCGGAAGTCTACCACCACCTCCACTGTTTTCCAGTGTTGATCTGGAGGTAGCTCTGCTGGCACAGTCCACAAAGTCCTGGGTCAGTTCTCTGTACTCCCTGTCGTCCCCGTGTTGTGAGAGACGTCTGCGGGGTAGATAGCGAAGAGTAACAGTGCCAGAACTTTTCCCTGCAGGGCCTCAGTACTCCAGACGCCCCTGTTCGACACACAGTGTTCTCACATACTTTGGTTGGTTGGTGAGTTGGTCAAGTATCCATGTGGTGAGGTGATGGTCCACTCCTTTGTACTCCAGCTTGTCCCTCAGGATTGTGGGAAAGATTGTGTTGAAGGCAACGGAGAAATCAAAGAACACGATTCTCACAGTGCAACCAGCAGTCTCCAGGTGAGAGAGGGAACGATGTAGGAGGTGGATGACAGCATCATCCACTCCAGCGCCAAGCTGGTAGGCAAACTGAAGTGGGTCCAGTGATGAGCTCACCAGGGGCCAAAGTTGAGCAAGGACCAGCCACTCCAGGGCCTTCATCAGGTGGGACGTCATAGCCACCAACCTGTAGCTGTAGAGGTCCTTGGGATGTGGAGTCTTTGGCCCTGGTACCACAAAAGAGGTTTTTCAGAGCTGTGGTACTCTCCCCAGAGGTGTGAAGTGACTGAGGTGTCTGAGGTGGAACAGAGTTGGGGGTGGATGTATCTGCAGCAGATGTTGAAGACTGCACCCAGGATGAATCAAACCTGTTAAAGAAGTGATTCAGTTCAATTGCACACCTCACATCCCCCACCGGCAGAGAGTTTTGTTCTTTGTGGCCTGAGATGGTTCCAAGGCCTCTCCAGACTTTGCTAACATTGTTCTGCTGAAGCTGGTTTTCCATCTTCTGCTTGTAGCTGTCCTTCCCATGCCTGATCAGTCCTTTCAGAGATGCATTGTTGAAATCACCCGATATTATGATCATGGCCTGGGAATGCTGTGTTTGAGTGGAGAGAGTCACAGGCTGCCTCCGTGTTGGCCAAGGGGGGGACTTACACCATTATTGTGATTACACGCAAGAATTCCCTGGAGGTAGTATGGTCGCATGGCAATGGCTAACAGCTCAATGTCTCTGTTGCAGAGTTTTTCTTTCACAGTCATGTGCCCAGGGTTACACCATCTGTCATTAACAAACACTTACAGTCCCCCTCCTTTCCTCTTACTGCTCATCTCATCTTGTCCAGCAGCTGGAATCCGGGCAGCGCCACACTCGTGTCTGGACTTAGCGGTGTAAACCAGGTCTCCGTTAGCATCATGGTGCTACACTGCCGGAACCCCGTCTGGAACCGAGTTAGCGCCGTTAGCTCGTCCATCTTGTTAGGGAGAGATCTCACATTCCCCATGATTATAGAAGGGAGAGATGGTCTGTATCGTCTCCTTCTCAGGCGACGACGCTCCCTTCCAACTCGACACCCCCGTCTCTTCCTTCTCAGATCGCTGGTGATGTCGAAACTGTCCACCGGCAGCACCACTGCAGGGCGCAGCGCTAACAACTGATCTCGAGTGTAAACAAAAGGCACATGCGTCCGGTCTCCAAATACGGACGAAAAAGTAAAGAACACCATACAAAAATGGTCAAAACTAGCATGAAACGTTAACTAGCATGAAAAAGTTAAGAGAATAAAAAAGGAAAATAAGAAAGTAGCTCAGAAATGAGCAGAGCAGCCGCAAATGATTTTGGGGGCACCGTAAGATCAGTAAAATGACCCTGTAAAAATTAATTACGACTGTTTTTAACATAAATGGCACAAATAACAAAAACAATATTCAGATGGTCTTAGAGTTACAACATAGATCCGTTACTTCGGCAGTGATGTAACACACCCTTTACACCTTAGGATACACTTACCTGTCCTAACACAGCTGTAAAATCATAAAAACAAAACTACGCTACAGAAAAAGGAAAAGGAAAACTCATATGCCGCGTTACTGCGTATTCTTCTGCAACCAAACTAGTTTGCCGACATAGTAAGTATGTCGCTAATGGTGAAAGCCCCGTGTGAGTGGGAGTAAGCATCGTAAACTCGAAACATCGCATGTTGTAACTGTATATATACTGTATATATATATATACAGTAAACCCACTCTTTTCACAGGGGTTACATTCCAAGAGCACCCGCGTATAGTGAAAAACAGTGTTGCTGTGGTAGGGTAAAAACAAAAGCCTAAAAACTTTATAGTGTAAACCCTAAATATGCCCCCAAATATGCTGCCAAAACGTTTTAATTTCATTTTAAACTCAGCTTAATACATCACCCTGAAAGAAAATGTAAAGGTAAACCCTTTACATTTGTACTGTACAGTTTACACTGAACTGCTACA
Source organism: Hydrocynus forskahlii (assembly GCA_037974365.1). Lineage (NCBI taxonomy): Eukaryota > Metazoa > Chordata > Actinopteri > Characiformes > Alestidae > Hydrocynus > Hydrocynus forskahlii. Next base: position 678,321 of record JBBPCX010000016.1, read on the forward strand.
GTGCTAGAATGTAAAATACAGATATTACCCCTGTATTGACTGTTTTCTTTGGTATGCGCTGTCTTTTTCTTTGGTATAAGCAGGCTAAATACGTAATAAATTCATTTAATTTACAGTAATAAAAATACAGGGCTTTAAGAAGAACAAAATGAAAAACACGAGAACACTCGAGACGCTCCAAGGGGGAATATTGGACTGTCGCTGCGTCTAAGGGCAGTAGCCAATCAGCAGCAAGGAGAAATAAAAAGCATTTTCGGATTGGGTACTTTCAAACCTCCCGCCTCTGAGAACAGCGGTATTTCATCATCCCAAGACGGGCTTTTTTTGTGTTTCTCTCCATAGTACCAAAACATTTATGGCTATTTTTTATATGGAAATGTGGCTTAATTTATGTTAATATGTTACAAAATTAGTAAATTACATTTTTCTTAATAATTTAGCACTTAAATGTATAAAAATGTATCTATTGCCACAAAAAAAGCTGTGATGTCTGGGCCTCGTCCGCCATGCCCCCTCGTCCTCGTGCTGGTTGTTTATGTATGTGCGCAGTGCTTTGCAACCCAGCACATGGATGAAGGGGCGTGGCGGACAAGGCCCGGACGTCACAAAAGTTTTAAAAAATGTGGAGGATATTTGCAATTTCCAGTTAGCGCGGGGGTTTCTGCGAACAATAATTAGTTCGGTTCTCAGAAAAAATCTGCGTTGGACTGAAACTGCGACTGCTGATCTGCGTTAAAGAGGAGGTTTACTGTATATATGCTCTTTTGTAGAACTGGCACAAATGAGAAAATATTGAAACTACTATGCACAATAAGGTGAGCTCAGAGAGTAGCATAAATTGGCCTCTGTGCAATGTTTCTATTTTAAATACACACACAAACACACACACAGTTCCAACCTGCACGCTTCGACACACTTGCCTCTTAGCGGTAGTGAAGGCCAAATGTTTGCCACAGGGTTACGCACATGTGGATTTAACCAGAACAGTCACACAGTGTGAAACACACACACACACATGACACATGCATGAACACACACATAAATGTCACAGAACATCTCTATGAGAGGTTACCTCAGGCCAAAAGAACATCTGCATGTGAGCACATGCTCATGTGTATGTACAAACATACACACATACACAGACACACACACAAACACACACAGCATACAGAAGATAAAAAGCTGCATATTTAAAAGAGTTTTTATGATTTTATCATGTTTTATGATGCTGTGGGGGCATTTAAAAATGCACAGTGATTCAATAAAAGTAATTCTATTTAAATAAATGTGCACCTCCTCTTGGTTTCAGACTGTTTAAACTTGCACAAAAACAAAAAAAACAATCAAACATCAGTTTGAAAAAGAGGTCTTGTGCCAATATTTTTAAGCCTGTACCAATACTGTATGCATGATGAGCCTGTGATATTATTGTGCAGCTTCATTACATCAGCCCTTATTCCCCAAAGTAAAGCTGAAAGACAAATAATACTGAGGTAATATCAGTCATGTGCAAAAGTCTCAAGTCCCTCATTTCCTCATATTTTTGTATTTTTAATGTAGTCTTGATGAACAGTTCTCCAGGCTTCCTGAAGGACTTTCAAACACTCTCTTTTTCAGTCCAGTCCCTGAACCTTACCAGTTTCAGATGCATGTTTTTTGGTTAAACCACACAGTGACAAAGCCCATCTAACTTAAGGCCTGAACCAGTGAAGAAACAGGTGCAGATGATTCCAGATGATCAGGCGGTGATCAGTATACTGGTGGTGCTGAATGCTGAGTGGTTGCAACTCCTTTATCTAGGCAGCTTTAGGCACTTTGCAGCCTGTAGCAGTAAAACATTTGTTGCCATTTCTTTCGTTTAACCTACTCAATATGCCACAGATAAGAATGGTATTTTGCAGTACTGTAGTATTATAAGGATGCATCATGAGCAATCAAAACAGGTGTGGTCCCCAGTAAAGGGGGCATTTGACTAATGTCCTTATCCAGAGCAACTTACAATCATTAGTTACAGGGACAGCCACCCTGGAGCAACTGAAGTTTAAGTGTCATGCTTAGAGACACAATGGTTGAAAGTGTGGATTTAAACCTGCAACTTTGTGGTCTTCGGGTTCACAGGCAAGTCGTCCCCTTAGAATTATAAGGTTCTATCTACACTCTGACTAGTTTTGAGATATTGAGGTTTAAAGTTTTTGCATTCTAAATAGCAGAACTGGTATGTGGAACAAGTTTATTTAATATACTGGACTTAAAGACACCTCTAATGCATTCTAAATGTGAAATATTAAAATTCTAGAAAATTTGGAAATGGTGTTTTTTTTAAACAGGTCAAATGTAGATAGAACCTTATAACTCAAAATTGGCTTGGAATTATAAGGTTTTATCTTACAAAACGAACAATGATTTTTAGAGAATACTAACAAATTACCAACAAAATACTTGTAAGCAACACTTGTGTAGTGTGGAGTAATTGGTGCTGTGGAATTGTAGGCTACTGTATGTATTGTAACATATCCATTGTAATTGTAATTTTTTTTTATCCCATTTTATAGTACACAATCCTTATTCAAAAAGCACAGGAGATAAAGTGGAAAGTGTGGTACAGATATTAAATCCAACAAAGGGGTCAATTTCTAAATAGAAGTTAGGCCAAGCAGTAATTTTCCCAGAAAGGGCAGTAATAATAATAATAATAATAATAATAATAATAATAATAATACATATTCTTTATAAGCGCCTTTCATGACTCTCAAGGACACTTTACAGAAGTTATAAAAGTTAAAGAATAGATATATTAAATTAAGAAGAGTTTATAATCATTTTGAAGAGTAAATTATATTATATAGAAATGTTTTAAAGCAGACAGATGTTCAGGGAGGGCGTTCCACATTGGGGACCTTAAGCACAGTTAGTTTAGGCCACTCTCCAAGGATACGGCGGCCAGCTGAATATCTTTAGGCATGATGGTGACTCTCTTGGCGTGGATGGCGCACAGGTTCACGTCCTCGAACAGATCCACCAAGTAAGCCTGGCTGAACAGACCAAGTAAGCCTTGCTGGCTGCCTGCAGGGCTGTGATGGCAGAGCTCTGGAAGCGGAGGCTCGGTCTTGAAGTCCGGAGCAATCTCACACACCAGGTGCTGGAAAGGCAGCTTGTGGATCAGCAGCTCCGTGGATTTTTGGTAACGGCGGGTCTCTCTCAGAGCCACGGTGCCGGACCTGTAATGGTGAGGTTTCTTCACACCACCAGTGGCCGGAGCTTTCTTGCGAGCAGCCTTCGTGGCCAGCTGCTTCCTGGGCGCCTTACCTCAGATGGATTTGCGGGCGGTCTGCTTTGTTCTCTCCATAGTAGAAAATAGTTACAAAATAGTGAAAATAATAGTAAAATATATAGACAAGAAAATACTATGTTTTGAAAGGATGAATATTTGCAATAAATCACAACATTTTTAAAAATGCCAAATAAATACAAGCCAGACAGAGCGGCGTCAGTCTCGCCAGCGTTCCCGTAACCTAGCAACCAGAGTAGGCAAGTATACATATTGTCTGTCGTCTCCTCTTGGTTATTCCCTTTCTAGCATTAAAAAAAAACACAGCATAAAGAAACAGATAAATGATCACTGTATCACTACAATATGACTGATGTAGACATATTATGCACTAGCTACTTTTAATGTTAGTAACATTACGGACCATCCTGCAATTACTTTTAGTTTACTATTCCTATGCTTGCATTCAACTGTTTGCAAAAGCTGGCATGAACAAGCTAGCGTTAGCTTTACCTATTAACCTTATGTTAGCATAGCAAACAATTTAAAAAGCTTTACTATAAGATTTATAATGATCTCAAAAGGTTATTGTCAAGAAAGTTATTTATTGACAGCCATAACTCTTTCATAGCCAAAAGTGTTTGCTTACAGAATTGTTGTTAAATGATGCTAAAGTAATGTTAGCAAGCAAGCACTAGCAAGCAGGCTAAGTTTGACAAACTCCACAGCAAAATCTACACATAGAGGAAAAAATGTGAACCTGCCTGAAATTTGGGCTGGTGTCCTTCACTAGCGAACTTATGAAGTCCTGGACTTTCAAGTTTCACTTAAATCTTCTTTCATTGAAACTTTCATTTAAGGCTGTATTAGACATTTTAGGTTTCCCCACATTTAGATAATTTTATTTCATAGACTAGCTAGCTGTTCTTTT
>JBBPCX010000016.1:682619-696604 GCA_037974365.1 Hydrocynus forskahlii
GGTACTGAAATAGGAATATGCAAATGACTCAATTTTGACAAAAATGTCAGATAGAACCTTATAATTCTAAGGGGACAAAGTGTTTTACCCACTAGGCTATAACCACCCCTAAAATATCATATAAACATAAGTGTGTGTATGAATATACAGTATGTAGTTTCCATTTGTCATACATGAACACACCACAGCACACAGTGTGAACAGGGCTGAATTTGTTCTCTGTATTTAACAGCGGGCAGCCAGGAACACAGCACCCAGGGAGCAGTGTGTGGGGATGGGTGCCACTAGCAGTCCTGGGATTCAAACCCACAACTTTCAGATTGCAGGGGCAATGCCCTAACCACTTGCTGCCCGGTCTTTCGTGTGGGAACAATGAACACATTTTAATAGAGTAAATTTAACAGCGCAGCAAAGAATTTGGAATAATAACAAAATAAACCCATCAAACCGAACAGTGGTGACATGTGAGGCTGAATCATCCTCTAAAGAATCAGAATCAAAATGAATCACGAAAAGGTTAGAGGCTCACACCCTTTACACACTGTCTCTCGTCTCCTCACTGCCAGTGTCTCTCATATAGCTCTAATTCCATCTCTGCTTTTTATTTGAACTCTCTCTCCCTCGCTCACTTTTTCCTTCAGCCAAGACATCATTTTCTCTCTCTCTGTGTATGTGTGTGAGAGAGACAGAGAGAAATCATCAGAGGAAGATCATTATTCTTTAATTCTTAAAGATCATTATTCTTTAAATTGCCTCTCTCTCTTTCTCTGTCCTCTCTCCCTCATTTTCCCCTTTTCTTCCTGCTCTCCCGTTCTTTCACTCCCCTAATCTGTTGCTTTCATTTCATCACTATTCTCTTTCCCTCTCTTCTTCTTTCTCCCTACCTAACACTCTTTCTCTCCCTCCCTCTCTCTATCACTTTTCAGTCTTCTCAGTCTCTCTTTCTCTCCTTCAGTTTCTCTACTCCCTCTCTCTCTTTCTGTTTACTCTCTCATCCCATTTCTCGGTTCTACCTTCTTTCTTTTACTTGTTTCTTTTATTCTCTCTCTTTTTTCACTTTATTTCCTTATTTCTGTTTCACTTTATTTCTCTATTTCTCTCTCATTTCTTTATTTTCGCCGTCCTCCCCTGTTCTTTTCCTTTTTCTTTTTTTTCTCTCCATTCTCTTGTCTGCATTTTTTCAGGATACCCTCTCTCTCTCTCTCTCTCTCTCTTTCTCTCTCTCTTTCTCTCTCTGTGTATCTTGGTGGTACTTACAAGAACATGCATTTAACAAGCATTACACACAAACACACACACACACACACACACACACACACACACACACACACACTCACTCACTGTGTGTCCCTTTCAAATATCCGGGGGTGGCTTGCAGTAATGAAAAAGTTTCTGTCTGACCAAAGAAAATGTGTGTGTGTGTGTGTGTGTGTGTGTGTGTGTGTGAGTGCACACAAATGCAAAAGAGCTGAAAGCAAGGATGGAAACACACAATTAAAAGCAAGAGCTTCCTGAACACACTCAGCACTGTGGAGGATAAACACACACTACCTCACACTTTGACTATCACACATCTGAGTGTAAATCAGCTCACAGCTCTGTTTATTTTCAGTTAGACACAATTTGAAGCCCTGCAACGATCCAAATAACATTAATAAACGTTTAGTAGCTACCAAAACTATTCAGTAATTTGTACGAAACTAACTTTTAAATGACAGGTGTTCAGAACTAACCAGTGGTTGCAATTACATTTTATTTTACAGGGTGACAAAGAAAAAAGAGAACTTTTGAGGTGCATAGTGGCAGCCATGTACAGTTCAGTTGGCAGCACTACGAAAGGGGGAATATGTGCTGTAAAAAATCACGCCGTTCAGTAATAATGGAGGGGTGGAATGGTAGACAGTGTGCTTTCGCAATAAAAATGTTTTCTATTTTTATTTGTTTGCCAAAAGTTCCCGTACAAGACAGTTCACCCTGTACAAGACAGAAAGTACTACAGTGCAGTTTAAAATTACAGGTTATAATTTAAAATTCAAACTGTGCTGAGATGGCAGCTCAGTGTTAGCAATGTTGTAGTAGTTCACTTTCCGATGTTTAACAAGAATAAAAATCTTCAGTTTATGAAATATATGAATAAGTGGTAAAAACCTGTGGTGTGCAAAACTTTTGCCTGGTAGTGTACCTGTAAGGTAGTATGGATATTAAACGTCCCAAAGCATACTAAGTGATACTGGTCATGTATATTTAATATTGCCTGATTTCATTTTAAAAGTCCTTCTCCGGAGTAAATGGAGTTTGAGGCATTTTTTACACATTAAATGTATTAAACCCTGGTAAAGTATTTGTGGTGCATTGTTACATAAGTGTTTACACCAGGGAAAAAGATATATGCTGTGTATTTTTACATGTTAAAAGCTCCAAACCCTGGTAAATCTTTTTTGTGGGGTATTTTTACATATTAAAAGTCCCACACACATTTCAATGGTGTGTGTAGTTCATTTTTACATTTTAAAAGTCCCACACCCTAGTAAACAGTGTTGGCAGTATATTTTACATTTTAAAAGCCCCACACCTTGGTAAATATTCTTTGTAGTGTATTTTTCATATTAAAAGTCCCACACCCTGGTAAACAATGTTTAGAGAGTATTTTTCGTATTAAAAGCCCCGCACCCTGGTCAATAGTACTTGCAGTGTAGTGTTCATATTAATAGCCACTCAAACTGGTAAATTTCGTTTGAAACACATTTTTCATATTAAAATTCCCACACCCTAGTAAATAGTGTATGCAGTGTATTTTTCATCTTGAAAGTCCTACAATGTTTGTGTTATACCGGATTGTCCTCATGTCCTACAAATAAAAGTAAGAGCTGCTCACAGATCCCAGTGTCGATTGAGCACCAGCTGCTCAGTTACAGAGTTGAAGTGTGTTTTCTTCCTCCTCTACTGATATGAGACCTGTAATATGAGCTGCTGTCACAGTGACACAGTCACATGTGTTTTTAATCAGCTACTTATGAATACTGTCTGGGCATCAGACGAATGTGTATTCCTGTCTTTGTGGGAGCTTTCAATAACATCTCTTTATTTTTGACTGATAAAAGCAACAGTTTTTAGAAATAAAAAGCATTGAGAGCTTAATGTCTCCATAACCGCAAGTTGTTCAACCCAGACACGTCCAGTCCCCACAAAAACCTAAAAACACACAAACACACACACAGAAGAGCTGCCTCATATATGTGTCTAACATACACAGCCAAGCAGAGGGTTATGCAATGTCTGACTCATTCCCTTTCCACATCACAGTCCACACACACTGAACGCATGAAAACACACCATGTCTAGTTTTGACCTTTGTATTACAAAGACAGCATCATGCAGAGTGCTCACACACACACTGCTCACAAAGACCAGAATCGTTCTATAATAGTGTCTCTGACACCACCAAACTGATTCCAGTCATACAGCTTTAGGACAGCAGTGAACAGCTGAACCTTTATGACTAAAACACTGATAAACACCCTACTACACACTCAGCGCAGCTCTACTTAACTCTGCTCAACTCCACTGATCTCATCTCTACTTTACACTACTCAACTCTAAACTACTCAACTCAGCTCTACTTAACTGTACTCACCTCTACACTATACCACTCTACGCTATCCAACTCTACGCTACTCAACTATGTTAGTTAACTCCATGCTACGCTACTGTACGCTACGTTACTAAACCATGCGCTATGCTACTCAGATCTACACTACTCGACTCTATGTTACAATTCTCAACTCTACGCTATGCTACTCAACTCTATGCTATTGAACTCTGCTGTACGCTAGTTACTTTTACACTACTCAACTCTATGCTACTCAATTATACACTCCTCCACACAACACAATGCTACTCAATTCTACACTACTCGACTCCACTCTGTTACACAGCTCTTCTTTACACTACTCAACTCAGCTCAATTCAATGCTACCCTACTCTACACTACTCAGCTCTAAGCACCTCAAAACTACTCAGCTGTACTCTCTGTTACTCAACCCTACTTTACTCTACGCCACCTCTATTCATCTCAACTCTCAACATTCAGGACCACTCAACTCAACTTTACTGTACTGTACTTAAATCCACTCTAACCTACTCTACTTTACTCAACTTCACTCTTCCCTGCTCTAATCAGTAATATTCTACTCAATTCACCTCAACTCAGCTCTGTTGTATTCTACTCAGATGTAACTATAATCTACTTAACTCTATTGTATTCAACTAACTTTATTCTACAGTTACTGTGAAAAAGTCTAAATCAGTATAGTCTCAATCACACACCTGTCTATACATTTCCTTAACCATAAGCTTATTACTTCTTTATTAATACTTGAGCTGTAATCTGTGCTGCCACATTTTGTATAGGTCCAACATCTAGAGCCTTTCTAGAAGAATAGGGGCTGTTACTACAGCAAAGAGGGGATAAACTTCCACCACTGATAGAAAATGCACTGAATGAACAAGCGCCCACAAGTTTTTGGTACCATTTTGTACACTTAATGTTATATCGATCACAATCTGTAGCAATATGACCAGTCTCTCTCTCTCTCATTCTCTTTTTCCACTCTCTCATTCCCGCTTCCTCTCTCTCTCTCTCTTTATTTCTTTCTCTCTCACTCTCATCTTATTCTCTCTTTTCCATGTCCTCTTTCTGTCTCTTGCTCTCACTCTCTTTTATTCTATTTTGTTTCTTCTCTCTCTCTCTCTCTCTCTCTCTCTCTCTCTCTCTCTCTCATGCCTTACCTTTTCCCATACACACATGGAGCAGTACTGAAGGGTGATTTCTCTCATGGTCTCCTCTGCTGACGACAACCATTCAGTTTCTCTTACCCCTCTGATTTCCACACTCTCTAGTCAATGTGACTAAGCGTTTCTCTCTCAAACACAGACACAGACACACACACACACACACACACACACACTGTGAAGTTCTCTCCTGAGCATCCAGTAAAACACACTGCAGTCTTCCAGAAGCATCTGGTGGGGGATCTGAGCTGAGCCTCTGTAACTTAATCCCACAGTTCAGGTGAAACCCAGCTGTGTTCTGATCCCAGATCTGCTGACTGAGTTACAAGTTACCAGCCACAACAAGCACACAGGCACTGGGTCCACACAGAGCTGCAAAATGTATCAGACAAAAGGTGGAATTTCATCTGCATAGGTTTTGCTTTGAACCACCTTGCTGCTGCAAAAATACTATTTTAAGATGGTCTTATCTTTGGCATATTGAGTAGATTAAATGAAAAAAATGGGAACAAACGTTTTACTGCAAGAGGCTGCAAAGTGCCTAAAGATACAAGGTTCCTAGATAAAGGAGTTCCAACTACTCAGCATTCAGCACCACCAGTATACTGATAACCGCCTGATCATCTGGAACCATCTGCACATATATATATGTAAGATAAATGCAATTTCAACATGGTTGATGGAATATAGTTTTGATGTGTTTTATTTACAAAGCTGGATGCCAACTGGAAACCCCTGGGTTCACCTACACAGCCTCCCCCCATCACACTGGCCAAGCTCAGCAGAGCAGTCCACGACTCTAATAAGGACAAATTGGCCTTCATGAGAGCCATTTACATCCATTAGGGCTACGCTGCTAACCCTGAGAAAGCACCAAAACACACTTAGATAACACTTGTAGACACTTCACTGATGCTGTAATTCAGTGAGGAGGTTTCACGTCTCTGTGCTAACGTCCACCCCTCATGCAGCATAAACGTTAGCTTTAATAATTCATGCTCATTATTTATTCATCGTCATTTATTCGCCGTTGCTGATGAGAAGACAATGAAACAATGTCAAAAGGCTGATGTCACACATGAGAGGCCGAAAGGTAAAAAATGAGGGAAAAACGAATACAGAGACACAATTCTTACAGCCTGTTACACACACATACACACACACACACACACACACACACACTCCTCCAAAGAGATAAAGAATCAAAATATCTACATTACTGAATATAAAAGATTCCCCATTTCAATTCCATATAGCTAAAAAATTTAAGACACATGTTTAGTAAACAAAAAAAATCTTTATTCAGGTAGTCCCAGCAGCAAATAGAGTACAATGCAAACTAAAATGTCAAATAAATAAATTAACACATTGCTGCATGACGCTTTAAAACAGGTCCTGGCAGATCAGCACACTTGTCTTTACAGATCTATTGTATTTAGGAACCAAAGCAAAGGCTAAATTCGAAAAGGGGGTACTGGTATTTTCTTTTCAGTTCTATCTGGGATTACACCTAGTTCCCTAATGTTACACTGCTACACTGTACCAGCATTCTCACTCATTTTCCAGCAAAAAAAAGAATGGTGGTTTAAGACTTTTGCACAGTACTGTATTTATGACAAATATGACATATTTTTTCTTCCCTTGATTATGATGAACTTTATTTATGAAGTTCATCATTTCACTGGTCTCACAAAAAGTTCTCATCTAACACTCTGGTGTTTTTTATTTGTTTATTATATTATATTTCATTTGAGCTCATAACATAAGAACTGTGAAATTGATAAACCCCATGCAAATATATTCTGTCCTCTTTCTGTTTTTCTTCACGTATTTTCTTGTATCACACCAGCTGCTTTGACAACGAAGCCATTCGTAGCATTCAAGAGAAAAAAACAGATTTTCCACACTCTGCCGTTTCCGGCCATTCTGGTTTGGGTCACAATTTTGTCAGTCGAGAGGGGTATCAATAAAAATACCAGCGGGGGTGATATGTAACATTTTTGTCAACAGCGGTGATGTGCCCTATTGGTGCCCAGTTGGCATACCCCCCCCCCAAACCTACCAGGTCTACCCTTTTCAGTGATAAGGGCTCTCCTAAGAAACTCTTGATGACTGTACGGAATCATTATATAGAACCGTCATTTGCTAGAACGTAGACAGGTTTATAATACAGCATCAGACTAGTTCCCTGAGTGGCCACTGTTCTATACAGAACCTTTGAGAACCCCTGAGGAACCCTGTGCAGCATAGTCTTATTGGAACAGCTCCCAATTATACTACAAGTTTCTGAAGTTTTACCATTTATCTCACGCTCTCTCTTGCGCTTTCTCACACACACACACAAACACTCCTCCTAGTTCTCTGACTTTGTCAACTTCACACCACTGTGGGTCTCTGAACATACACCACACCTTACACACCTTTTAAAAATCTTTCTCCTACCTTCAACTTGGAAAAATACTAAATCGAGATAGAATTCTGCTCATGTTAAATTAAACAAACTTCCCCCACTTACCCTGAATGTAAACAATCAGCAGAGACCCTGCACTGGAGCAATGAGGCTAATGCTGTTAACAAAGAATGGAAGCTGATGTATAGCCTGGTGCATAATCCAGTTAAGCAGGTTTTTATCATTAGCTCACTTTTATACCAGTATACAGTATATAAGGGTGTGGGTGCCAAAATCTTTTCACAGTTGCCTCGATCTGCGTGAAGTAGTGTAACAGTGGTTTCTGCATGCTTTTATCCTTTACTGGATCCTTTACTTCAGTAAAGGCAACAGGACGATGACCATGGTCAATATCAGTAAACATGGACAAAAGCAAACGTAATTGCAAACATTTCATTTTTATCTCATATACATGAACTCAATACCTCAAAATATACAAACATGAAATAGCGAGATTCCTGATGGTGTGAGTTTTCTCTCTTTCAGTGATGCACACAGAAGCCATTTGTGTGCTAACAGCACCCCCTTGAGGAGAAAATTCAGAGTCAACGTTTATCATTCAAATCGTGAAGCAATCATTATTAAGTAATAGTTATTTTTAAACTGAGTAATTACTGACAGCATTAAAGAGCACTTGAGGTTTAGCACAATGAGTCCTGCAAAAAGTATGCACCAATATTTAGGGTCAGGGGTATCAGGAGCATTTAGACACTAGAGAAAAAAATGGCCAATTCCAAACTTCTGTGCACTTAGTAGCCATATTAGCCATGTAGCCAAAGATCATACTTCAGACACAAAACATGTCTTGAATGGGGGAACTGTGTACTAGGGCTGCACAATATATTTTCTGTTTATCGTCATCGCGCCATTGGTCTCTTCTTTTTTCTGACAGGGCAACCAATCTCAGCTCACAGTGTTCTGATGAGTTCATGTAATCCAGCAAAAGGGTGATTATTTTGGCCCATCTTTAACTATTAACCCTTCAGTGCATACCGTCACATAGTTGTGCTGCCTGACCACTTTCCATTAAAGTGTACCATTCCACTGTTTTGGAACGTTCAGCAACAAACATTCTAATGTGCAGGACACTCAAGACCACAGCATACACAACGAAGAAACAAAGACTCGCTGTTTGAGGCTGTAAAACAAATATTTTCAGTCTACTATTGAGCCACATGATACGTGCCAAAGCGACACAGGCAAATTACCCTAACAAGCAGTTGTTTTCACTACACAGCTTAATGAAATGTATTCATGAAGTATTAACCATTCCCTCATAGTCATTCATAACTACTAGGGCACAATAACCATAGCAACCACAGCTTGTTGTACTGTACAACAAACAGTCATCCTGTTGAACGAGTCAAATGAGTGACACCAACATCTAAGCGAACGTCATATCAGTCATGAGGAGATTATTAGATGCTCTTCAGTCAGCTGACACAAACGGAGCGGATACAAGAACAAGTCACAACGCAAAGCATTGAATTGTCGAATTTCAGTGTGGAACGCCAGCGCACAAGCAAAAAACTAATGCAGCAATGGGAAGAGATGTTTAAAAAAAAACTCCCACAATGAAGAGTTAAAGTCACTGATTCACCAAGGTGTTGTTAAAGGGCCAGTATTCTAAATGATCCTTTTATTTCATTTCTTCCTTTATGTTTGTGTAGGTTTGTGTACCACGTTTATCTCTTAGAATGAATACGTCAAGTTGTTTTAAGTAGAGAATAGTGATTATATGGGCCCTTTAATATACTGAAAGATACTGCAGTCATTTTGTATGGCCCTACTATGTATATGTGATTCTTTTCAGCTGACTATCGCTTTAAACCTGCCAGAGGAGAATGTCAGCCTGTCCTGTAGACAAACAGAGAGAGAAAGAAAGAGAGAAAGAGAGAGAGAGAGAGAGAGAGAGAGAGAGAGAAAGAAAGAGCTCTTCTTTGCGCTGCCATTAACTTGTACACAAACACAATTTATACAAAAACAACAAAAACACTAACACACACCATTTTCAGCACTTCACTTCAGCACTTCACTTCAGCAGGGCACTTCTCAGCAACACACACACACACATACACACACACACCTCAAGTGACAGAGATCTAATTAAGGCCAGTGAGATTGAACGTGTCCCTCCTTCTGATAGCGTAAAATTAGATGTTACAGATTTGGAATTGCATTCTCACTGTGATGTCTGACACTGTCAACTGGAGGGGAGAGTGAGAGAGAGAGAGAGAGAGTGAGAAAGAGAGAGAGAGAGAGAGAGAGAGAGAGAGAGAAACAACATATGAGGGAGCAGCAGTGAGAGCAAAAGAGTGAGAGAAGTGATAGAGTAAGAGAAAGAAACAGAAAAAGAGAGAGGGAGAGAGAGATAAAGAGAGAGAGAGGGAGTGAGAAAAAGAGAGAGAGACAGAGAGACAGTGTGGGAGGGAGAGAGAGAGAATGAGAGAGATATGGAGAAAGGGTGAGAGAAGGAGAGTGAAAGAAATAATGTGAGAAAGAGTGGTAGAGACAGAAAAGAGATATGAGAGAGAGAGAAAAGGATCAAAAGAGAGGGAGAGAGAGTGTGAGGGAGCAAGAAAAGGAGACAGAGACAGAGAGAGACAACATGAGAGCAAGAGAGAAATGGAGAGAGAGAGAGCATGGGAGTGAGCACGAGAGAGATGTGGACAGATAGGGCGAGAGAGGGAGAGATAGAAATAATGTGTGAAAGAGAGGTAGGGAGAGAGAAAAAGAGAGAGAGTGAAGAAGATTCATGCTGATAGAAAATGTCACATGTAAATAAAGTGAGAGGAGAAAAGAAGAAATAAAAAGGGCTGCGCGTGCACACACACACACACACACACACACTCACACACGCTCATCTTAGCACAGAATATCAATATTTATGCACTGGCTGGGCCAGAATGGCAGTAATTGCTGCAGAAATCAATGTAAGTGTGTGTGCAGCACACAGTGTATTTCATCTGCTTATGAAGGTCACATTCTGCTCTCACAGCCTCAGAGGAAACACACACAGACACACACACACACCTTCCCCCCACTGACTGAACTCACAGCCACCCCTCTGAAAACACACTCTGAAATACTGTTCCAATCAAAAAATAAACACAATATATTGCAACCTTGTAGCTATTTTTATATGACTGATGTGTATGTGTGTGTGTGTGTGTGTACTAACACTTCTCTGACAGCTTTTTTCTGCAGAGTATATCTGCTCTGTTTGTGTCCATTATTTACTATGCCCGCTAAATGAAACATTATTTTCTAATAATGCTAACGAAGTGTATTATGTATTTGGATAGCTAAACAAATATGGGTCATTCTCTGCTCTTAAGTGTGAGCTGTGCATACAGTGTGAGAGACCACAATCTACAAACCACTTCATTAAGACCACCCACCTTATACATTCAGAGAAATAAATAGACTATAGGCCGTACATACAAACCACAAAGTGGAGCTGATAAAATGGCCAGTGAGTGTAGATACAAGGTAAATATACCAGATGAAGTGGCTCTTCTGTGCTTATTCAACAAAAAATAAAACTGATTCCTTCAGCACTGAGTCAGATCAGATCTCTCATCATTTAATTGGCTCAGTTTTACTTTTGTGCCCTCTCCTGCTCTTCCATCCTTCCATCTTAAACGCCCCAGGTATAATTGTGTGTGCCCAATGTGCATCTAATAGTGGTTAAAGGAAAGACTTCTAAAAACCAAAGTTTATCATGTTTATGTTTATAGAACTCTTAAAATGCTGTTTCCTGTTTACCTACTTGTCAATCAAATGCGTTAACCCGCCCCTAAAAGCAAAAGCTGCAACACAATATTCTATTCATGTGTGTGTCTGTTTCCGTCAAAACAATCTGAGGGACCTAGGAATGTTTTGTCATCTATTAATATTTTTATTATTAAAATCGCTGTTACTGTGAGCACACCCATACCAGAGCAGACAACACCGCCCAGCTCTATTAACTCCAATGCAAGTTTCAGCAGGAGCTGTCCAAGGTGCTGAATTCAAGTCCCAGCCGAGCAGCACCATTTCAAACTCACTCCCCGTTCCTCATGTGTGTCTGAAATTTTGTGGATTTCCAGTCACATTACACACCAAAGACAGGTCCATTCTGCTCATCTTTAAGAGATAAGGGGGTTCACATAGGGGGGGTTCACATTTCTGAAGTATGGAGCACTAAGGGAAGGATGTCCTTGTGGTGTCTGTGGTCCTAATCAAGCACAGATACAAGCAGGTAGTAAGAAGTCTTTCCCGTCATGAGCTGGAAAATACAATTGGAGATCTGGTGGCAACACACTTTATCAGAAACCCCTATAAAACAAAGCACACGGTGGGTCTTTCCAATAAAGTGGCTACTGATTTTAAACACAAAGTGGCTGTTTCCAATACAGTGGCCAGTGAATGGAAGTACAAGGTGGCTGTTTCAAATAAAGTGACCAGTGAGTAGAGGTACAAGGTGGGTGTTTTCAGTAAAGTGGTCAGTGAAATGTAGCTCAAGGTGGCTGTTTCCAATTAAGTGGCCAGTGCGTGGAAGTCCAAGGCAGGGGTTTCTAATAAAATGGCCAGTGAGTGGAAGCACAAGGTGGGCTTGTGCTATAAAGTGGCAAGTGTATGTTGAGAAGATGTATCCCGTCCGCCATGTTTTATTTTAAAAGGTGGTGAATTATGTAAATAAAAAGCAATATTTTAGTTTCAGCTTCCTGCTTACAGCTGTAGAGGTGGAGCCACAGCAGACTCTCTACAGCCCTGGTCCTTTGATTTCTCTTCCGTCATCCCTAGCTTCCAGACATTCCTCTCTCATCTCCCTCCCTCCTGCGTCACTCTTTCATCCTTCCTTCCTCCTGAGAAGTGCCTGAGTGTGTGTGTGTGTGTGTGTGTGTGTGTGTGTGTGCATTTCTAAGAAAGAGAAGAAGGCAGTTAGAGTGGCTTTGCTTAAGTGTGTGTCTGTGTGTGTGTCCTGACTTTTCTTTGCTTACTGAGGTTAAGATTAGACCAGGCTTAGCATTAACCTACAGTTCTAATTACATAGATATGCAATCACATAAAATACATTTGGGACACAGTATTATTATATACATAATTAAGTTTGTATCCTATAGAGCTGGAGCATATTACTACACATTACTTGCACATATAAAATACATACTACTGACATACACTGACAGAGATATATGGATATTAACACACATTTACTACACATACGGTATATGGGAGAACTCCATGACCCCCATGTCCTACATTAAATAAAAACAAGTGTGTGTTTAATTCTGCAGTTACCAAGACCCTCACTGAGCCTAACCGGCTTATGAATGTTAGATGGAGGGTTTTATGATCTTGTTAAAACTGGTTACATTATTCAGAGCCCCATTCATTCAAACAGAGAAGGAGAGGGATAAGAGAGAGAGTGAGAGAGTGTGAGAGAGAAAGAGGAAAAAAGAGCTAAGAGAAAGTGGGAGAGAGAGAGAAAGGAAAAAAGAGAATAAGAGAGAGTAGGTGAGAGAGAGACAGAGGAAAAAGAGAATGAGAGAGAGTGTGTGACAGAGAAAGAGAAAGAGAAACAGGAAAAATAGAATGAGAGAGAAGAAAAAACAGAATAAGAGAACGTGAGAGAGACAGAAAGAGAGAAAGGGGAAAAAATAATGAGAGACAGAAAGGGACAGAGAGGAAAAAGGATATTATGGGAGAAAGAGAGAGAGGGATAAAGAGAGAGAGAGAGAGAGAGGGATAGAGAGAGAGAGAGTGCGAGCCCACAGGCTAAGTGAAATTTTAATGACCTTTCCTGTGGACAGAGCAAAAGCGATTGAGGAAGTTGGCAGAGAAAGAAGAGATTTTAGAGTGTGATGATTCCTCATGTGTCACTGCCCTCCCGCTCCCCCCTCCCCCCTCCTTCAACCCTCTTCCGTTCATCCCCTCCAGCCTGACAGCCAAGATTTGTCAAGGGCACCGTCACTGTCCGAAAGCTGCAGCGAACCTCTCCTCTCCATCTTCAGCCTTTCTGACCAACCCAGAGAGCACAGCGCCCTCTTCATCCTCAGCTCTCCAGCCCGCGGCGTCATAATGCTTCTGTGAACAACAAAGGAACTGTACGGGTTTCCTCCTCTGGGTTCGAAGATGATGCTCGAGTTCAACAAGCCATTTGACCTGTTCATGCTCCGCCCATTTAAATCATCTACTACAGCAAGTCTGAGAGTGACAGAGACAAATACAGCAAGAAAAAAAGACAGAGAGGAACAAAAAAGACAGAGAGAGAGAGAGAAACAGAGAGTCAGGAAGAAAAAGAGAGAGAGAGAATGAGAGAGAGAGAAAGAAGAAAAAAGGGAGAGAATGAGAGAAAGGGAGAGAGAGCGAGAGAAGAAAGTGTAAGAATGAAAGAGATGGAGAGAGAATGATACAGCGAGAGAAGCAAAAGTGAGAGAATGAAAGAGAGGGAAAGATAGAAGAGGGAGAGAGAGGAAGAGAGCCAGAGAATGAGAGAGATAATAAGAGAAGGCGGGGAGTTTGTGTATCTGGCTACTTTGTCTTCTTCTAAGCGTTAATAAGTAGAATAATTAAATTATGTTAGAACTGGAGGCTTCAGAGTGGCACCATATCGATCTAATTTCATTACCAACCATGTAAACATGGGCAAACCCACAGTGTGTGTATGCTACAGCATGTGGATGTGTGTGTGTGTGTTTGTGTGTGTGTGTGTGTGTGTGTGTGTGTGTGTGTGTGTGTGTGGGCGAGGTTTTTGGTG
>JBBPCX010000016.1:706276-735834 GCA_037974365.1 Hydrocynus forskahlii
ACACCAGACGGTCCTGCATGGAACTACAGAATTATTTTCCACTTCCCACATCCTACCATTTTTAACCCTCTCACTGTTCAGCACTGTCCTTTGTACCATTTCATGATATTCATTGGACTTGAACTGTTTGAATTTCAAGGAAAAAAAAGCTTGAAACACTGGGGTGTTCTAAAACTTCTGACCAGTAGTGTGTATATATATATATGCACCGAAATATAGATACGGACGAATTTATTTTTTTTTACGCAACCGAAACAGTGATGACGCAATGATGATGCA
This sequence comes from Hydrocynus forskahlii, assembly GCA_037974365.1. Taxonomy (NCBI): domain Eukaryota; kingdom Metazoa; phylum Chordata; class Actinopteri; order Characiformes; family Alestidae; genus Hydrocynus; species Hydrocynus forskahlii. The sequence goes on from JBBPCX010000016.1 coordinate 706,556, forward strand.
GATGATGCAATCACAGCCTACACGCGCCAGATTGGATTGGCCAGCATGTCTCTTACAGCTCTAATGGGTAAAAAGGAAACAACCATAACCAACACACACACATACAAAAACGCACATACAACCACATCCAAATGGACCTATTTGCACTTCCGTGTACACACACACAGACAGCCTAAAATCACAATTTCTGTAAGATGAATCAACCAAACAAGCAAAGACCTGTTTTGTTTACCCTTTCACTACAGTATACCTACTTCCATCATGCAAGCAGTCAATTCAAAACAGGCTGTTTTTGCAGCTTAGTTTCCATATACGGACTGTAGAGACTGTGGTGTACATTATACACATTCATATGCTATATCAAACTCTTCTATTTTAAAAAAGGATGGGATTTCACTTTTCTAGGATATGGACCCTTTAATGTTCAAATGCACAGGTATTAAAAAATAATCTGCCTATAATGCAAATATATAATAAAGACAGCTAATACCTCTTGGATAGGCCCCATGGTGGCGCAGCAGGTAGCGCTTGTTTCCTCACACCTCCAGGGTTGGGGGTTTGAATCTGGGTCCTACTCTTGTGTGTGTGTGGAGTTTGCATGTTCTCCTCATGGTGGCGTGAGTTTCCTCAGGAGTCGCCAGTTTCTCCCACAGTCCAAATACATGTGCGTCAGGTGAACTGGGCATTATAAGTTGACCACAGGTGTGAGTGTGTGAGCAAATGGTGTGTGTGTGTGCGCCCTGCAGTGGGCTGACGCCCCGCCCAGGGTGAGTCCCTGTTGTGCCCGTTGGCCCCAGGATAGGCTTTGGGTACCCATGACCCTAGTAAGGACTAAGCAGTAACAGTGAATGAATATTTTTTGGATGTTTTACTCAATTACGAAAAGCCTTAAGATGATGCCAATCATTCATGATTCTTTCCTGTAATGCTCTAAAATTCTTATAATGTATTCTTTGGTCTTTAGACTAGACTCAAAACCATATCACCATTAAAATAATTATTACTGTTTTATATTTGTATTATGACTGGATTTTCCAGCTGCTTAAAATTAAAGGCAATTTACATATTTGTCAGGCCCTACTATACACGCATAAACACATATACACACACACACACACACACACACACACACACACACACACACACACACACACACACTTACTGGGTTTCCCTATGCTGGTAGGCAGCTAATATAAATGCAGAAGACAGTGAACACCAGATGCTTGTTTTGGACTGTGCACTCCACGGCAGTAAAACGTAATGCTATTCATGAATTTCAGCTCATCGCCAGGCTCAAACCATCACTTTTAAAGCATACACATTTCAGTTCCAGCCACACCCCTTAAGAAACACTTGGACGGTTGGAGAGCAGTCTGAGTAACCGCTCTTATTAACTCAGATTCAATCTCATCAAACATGTAAAGACTAACAGGGTCCAATACTGTTCAGAAATGAGAAATCATTATTTTTAATGCTATAAAAGCAGCCTTTTTATTTATATAATAAATAAAATTATTAGAATATGAAGCCATTCTCTCACAGTGGCCCAATTTCAAATCACAATTGAGCACGAGCTTCCAGAAGGAATTTCAAAGATTCTTATTTTCTGTAGAAAATCATTCAACATAAAAGCACATCTAACTTAAGGCCTGAGCCAGTGAAGAAACAGGTGCAGATGATTCCAGATGATCAGGTGGTGATCAGTATACTGGTGGTGCTGAATGCTGAGTGGTTGGAACTCCTTTATCTAGGAACCTTGTATATTTTGGCACTTTGCAGCCTGTTTCAGCAAAACATTTGTTCCAATTTCTTTCATTTAATCTACAAAATCTGCCAGTCTGACAGGCATAAAATGTTATTTTGCTCCAACAAAGTGATTCAAAGCAAGATATAATAAAATGCTGGTGGCTCAAGACTTCTGCACAGTACTGTATGTCCCCAAAATTACAATAAAATGATTAAATCAAGCTGAACTGTGGTGAAATCTGATGTTCCTCAATAACCGTAAATCAGTTGAATGGTTGTGATGTCACAGATTTACAACTCTAGTAACTGGTGTTTTTTCCTCTCAAGCATATCCTCAGATAAAATGTCAATAAAGTTTTTAAAAAGTATAGACACATACAAACCACTAAAGTCAAACACCGTCCACTCCAAACACTGTCCACACCAATGCTGTCCAGTTCAAGGGCTCCAGCCAGGCCGTGTTTGCGTCCGTTAGCCTACTAGCCTGCTAGCACTGGCCTTCTTCTGGGCACAGGAAGCAGTGGGAACAAAAGCGGCGCTTACTAATTCATGGCTGCACTCATGTGGAACCTGGGAGCGGCTTTGTGCTGGAGAGGGTGCCGTGGAAACACTACACTGCAGAGACAAACTTATTAAGACAAGACCATGGCTAAAATTAGACTAGAGCGATTATTATGGGGGAGGAGAGGCGCTGGCAGGATGGACCACATTCACACAAATATACATGTGTTTTATTCCCTCCTTTATTACTCTGCCTGGGTTCGGGCATCATTTCTGATCAGCTAAAATCTCATGTGTGGCCGAGGGCAGAGGAAAACCCTGCCCACTCGCATGTTCAGTAGATCAGAGCAGAGCCAAACAGCGCACGAGTCAAACACAAGGTCATCTGGAGCTCATATATTCCTTTCGTTCTCCTTGTGTGTGTCTGTATGTGTGTACTTGTGAGTGAGTGCGGATGTGTCGAGGCCACAAGATATGGCGATAGAACCAAACTACATGTTTAAATTCAGTTTCATTTTACTAGTGAAACCCTCGTTTTTCATTAACACCATGTGTAACATTTCATTTAAAAGGACAGTTTGGCAAAAAATCTCATTTACAATTTGCCCACATGTCAATCAGGCAAGGCATGCTTGGAGTTCACATTTTGATTCCTTAGTTTAGAAATGGAGCCACAAAGCTAACATAGTTAATACCAGTAAAAATGAATTTTTAAGGTGGTAAAGACTTGTAGATTTGTGGTTTAGGACTCAATTTAACAGTGTGCTGAATACTGTTTATAGTGTTTAGAAGCAAAGTTAGCCTTGCATATTATTATAGGCCACACATCAAGACCGATTCAAGACCATTCATTAAAAGAAAATGGGTTAGAAAACAAACAGGACTATTTTAAACACCTTCAACATCGTGTTTTCTATCTAAATGGTCAAACGACAGACAGAAACTATTCACTGACAACCCTATCATGAACCTGCTCAGGCCTATTCCAGAGGTGTAGAAACGGCTGTTCTGTCAGGGTTGAAATGTGAAAGATTCACCCACCAATATCTCAAGAATTAACACAACCGAGTCTAAGGTGAGGGAACTGGCTCAAATTGCTTTTCTTTGAACTGTTTATCTGAGGGTTTATATTCATTATCTGACCATCTATCCAACACATAAACACCTACTGATCCTGGAAACTGATTTTGATAAAAAAAATAATTAAAATAATCTACTATGCAATCTCAAAATAGAGAAATATTTTGAACAGAAATTTGGCCCCCAAAGTCCCCAGATCTCAGTCTGATCGAGCATCTGTGAGCTGTCCTGGCAAACTAGCAAAATAAAGGCCCCACCTCATTACTTACAGGAATGAAAGGATCTACTAAAACGGCTTGGTGCAGAACCAGAGCATTTCAGAGGTTTTAATGCTATGGCTGAATTTTTAGACTACATATAATCTTGCCCTTAACCCAAATGCTGTTTGGCCACTTGATGTGTGAAGTTTGCTGATTTGAATTAATTAATAAAAATTGTGTATTAACTAACATTTAATAACATGGTACTGTGCAACTTTTGGGTAATAAACCCTTTTTTGGGTGATAAACCCGAATTTTGCTTCTCTAGTGTGACTGCTTGTGTGGACAGCTTTTGTCTAACTCCAAAAATGGTTCTGCAAAGGTTCTTCAGTAAAAAAAATCGAAGAACCACATGAATGCATTAATGGTTCTTTGTATGGTTGAATGGTTCTTCTCTATGATACGTGCTGTAAAGGGTTTTAAAATGATTCTCCTGTGTTCCTGTGTTACTTAGTTATTTAGCACTTCCTAAACTCAAGATTCCTTTACAAATAGTTGAGAAATAGAAGAAGAAACAGCATTTAACAGACAGCAGGAGACAGAAACATGCTGCATAGGGTGCCAAATTTTGTCTGTACTTTTGTAAATTTACAGACAACGGAAAGTCGTTCAGTGACATTCACCATATAACCAAGTTTACTGCAGATTATGTAAATACTCAACACAGTTCAAGTCAAGTATTTTATTTAGGCATGTACAATGTTAATTATAGTGTAAGCTTCCACCTTGTTTGCTTCATTGGAAATAATACTGATGATGGTGATGAAATTCTGGCTTCATCGACAAATCTGCATTCAGAGTGGGGGGGGGGCTGTAAATCTGATTTTTGGCCAAACCTCTGTTTGAAAGCGTGTAAGAGAGCGCTTTTGGCGGGCTGGCAGTGATGGTAACCTTGAAGCTGTGCTCTCTTGCAGTAGGCAGAAAGAGCCTCTTTGAGACAGGAGGGAGCAGAGTGGAGCTGCAGGCTGGGGCTCAGATGGGAGAGGAGCGTTTGTGCTGCACTGCCATTGGGCCTCTGGAGAGAGACCCAGCCAGGGTATTTATAGCACTAACCGTCCCCAGCTGCATGGTTCCCACCCCCCGCCAGCGGGCAATTAGCACTAGCTTCCCCCTGCGGCCTGCCAGCATGCTAACCTCCGTAACGCAAATGGACATCTGGACACTGGCTGTCCTCAGCCAAAGAGAGCGAGAGAGGTTGAGAAAGAGAGAGAGAGCGAGAGAGAGAGAGAGAGAGAGAGAGAGAGAGAGAGAGAGTCAGAGGGGGACCCAGGAGAGAGGGCCTGGAGCCCACCGTCTCTGTGGGATTTAGAAACCAGTATTTGCCGGCCTATGTTACATAATTCAGATACAAAAACGAATTCAGCAATTGTCCTTTTCCAGCCAGAAACAAGAGACGTTTTTTTCATTAAATCGCCCAAATCATGGTAAAACAAAGTTTCCTTGATTTTTATTTTAAAGTGTTTATCTCTGGATTCAAAACAGCCTTTATTTTCAGCTTAGATTCCATCTATTGACTGGGTAACAGTTTGCATACACAAACTCTTTAATTTACAAACCTCATCACACTGTTTGAGGCAAGCGTTAGATCTTTTAGGGGGTAAATTTCCACGACTTGTACGCTGCACTAGCCTTGTAGTTCTTGATCAAATATCTAAAGGATCTTGGATTATCAATTCCATTCGGGCAGAGGGGGGGAAATGGTCCAAACAGCTTGCCAAAATACCAATCCCTCTATACGGCTTCAGTAGAGAAGTTAAACTGCTTTTGTTCCACTCTTTTCTGTGCTATTGTTCAGTCGCTTTGGGCACAAGCAGGGTCTGATAAATCCTGTATTGTATGACTGAGCAGTGGGGAGGGCGGTGCCATGCTCTCTGCCCTCATCAGTATTAATGAGCATGTTTGGCTCTCTGTGAATCTGGCTTAAGCTCTGTTTCACCAGCAAGGGGCCTATTTTTCCCCAGTTTAGGCCTGGCGAGCGGCCAAAGGGAGCCAAGCACCGGCCATGGCCAGACACATGCTCAAAAATCATGCCGAATTCTTCCATCCCCAAACTCGGCAGGTACAGAGGTTGTCGATTTAGGAGGCGTCTACCCCTCCTTTCCTAATTGGTTTTTCCACGAGGGCTAGGGTCAATTAAATCTGGCCCATTACAACTATGCTATTCAATTAGCCTTTGCTACTCCCCGCATACTGGCAGGAAGAGATAGAGACTTGGCGCTGGGAAAAGGAAAAAAAAACAGCTAGTCGCATTAGCATGGAACTGCAGGAGACAAGCAAGAAGCAGAGAGACGAAAGAAAGGAAATAATGTAGTGAAAAAACGGAGAAACCCAGCCCATTCATTCCATATCGTGGTAGCACAGTAAGGGACGCAAAGCCTCAGCAAGGGCAAATGACAGCAAAGAGAGATAAGATAAAACACATGAAGAGGAAAACAGTCACTCAGTGACTCCTTAACACTTTCAAAGTCCACTACAGTGCGAGCATAGAGCTTCAAGGGCAAACTCTTGACTTAAAATAGGCCTGAACGATGTAAATCATTTCCTGACCTGTATCATAACACTAACTGATTACTAATTCATAACCTGCAAATAAGCTCCCTAACCATTAACTGTGTTATGTACTGAGAATCTGACCAATCATCAGAGAAGATTTCTAAGGGCCTACTAGTTCTTTGGGGCTTATGATTTTAGGGAACTAAGACTAAACATCTGTAGCTATAATAATTGTGCTAAAATTGAACTGTGCTTGTATATAATAGTTGTATAGGCCTATGTGCTATTAGTGCTAACTAATAGAGCTTAGAGCTAATAGTTGGGAGGCTAGCAAAAGTTAGCATCATTGTAGAGATGGGGTTGGGTTTTCCCTCATATTGTGAGCAGTTTTTGACATTTATGACCCAAATTGATGGTCTTGCTTTAATAGTCATGCTTGACCAGTGCCAAGCCCAGACCCTCTGGGTGTTTTTCTGTACAGCATTCATTTAATCAAACAAAAGTCATTTATTTTAATCAAAATAATGCTGGGCATACTTTAATCATGTCATGTTATTAACCCACCAAAGCAATATTTAATATGTTGCAATGCAGTATAATCACAATACTAGTTTTGCATTGCACTTTCCCTAAAATAAGGGAAAAGAAAGCTCAAGAATGGGAAAGCGAAGCTCTTATCCGGAGGCACAAAGGTACAATATTTATTCTGACATAATGATGTGTGAAATTAAATTGATCAGAGCAGCCGCGAGAATCACTTCGCCCTCAGGGCGAAAGGATGGGCTTTTAATCGTAAATTCAGCCTCTCCAGGTTATTGACTCTCCTGTACTGCAGGACACAGCAGAGACAGAATAGCAGTTCTATCAGGAAATGAAGGTGATGCAGTATGAAGAAAATTTATTTCACATTTGTCAACAAAGTAGAAAAAACATATAATCACATGTAATGTTTTGCACTGAGGCTGTACTGGTGGTTTTTGGGCCGCCCTGCTCTGCACAGCCTGCTCCCAACACAACTGATGCAACTAATCTGCTCATTAATAAGCCTTCCCAGGGTTGAAGTGGATGGGTTAGAGCAGGGGAAACACAAAGGATGCGCCCCAAATGGCTCCCTAAACCCTACATAGTGCACTACGTTGGCATTAAAATACTCTCCTCCGTATCAAACCCCCACTTGGTAAGAATCAGATTCAGAATCAGAAAACTTTATTGATACCTGAGGAAATTGTTACAACTGCCCAGGCACACAGAGACACAAAGACACGAATAATATAATATATAAAGTTTAAATAATCCCAATAAACAAAAATACTCAATATGAAATACACAAATGCTGGAGTATAAATACTCTGTATATATGGAACTTGCAGTTCCAAGTGAGTTATTTGTAACACAAATGGTGAATAGGGATTGTATTATTGAAAGTTATAGAGATCAGTTGTAGATCAGCAATACCAATATGCCCTAAAGACTCTATCATTGGGCAGTTCCTTTTGACAATTAGATCTGGGAGTATAAAATAAAACATTTTAAGAACCTCCACATGTTATGAAGTCCAAGTCATGATGCATTTAAAGATCTTTATTTATAAGAGTACCCAGCCACTCCGCAAGTACCTATTATGATAAAACTGGACTGGAATGTGTTATTTGTCACTGCAGTGATCTAAAGCGCTTTTATTATGTCTGACAGCACTTAAATCCACCTTTCAGCCAACTTGTGAACAGCTGCTTCTAATCTGTGTCTGATCACGAGGGAAAAACCCTGACAACTGCACGTCTGAAGCTTCCAAACAACACACTCGCAGACAGCGTCATTACACTCTGACTGGCAAGACACAGGCGAGCCCAAAACAACATATGGTGCATTTCCAAAAAAAACCCACAAGGACTTATCATTACACTCTCTCAAATGTGAAAACAAGATGACTGCTGACATCTCGTCTCATGTTGAAGTGTATCAAATAAAAAATGTGTTCAAATGCTGCAAGATGAGTCTGAAATACAGCTAAGACCATATTCAACTAACATCTACTGTACACACTGAACAAAAAAGGATATATACAGGATCAAAGCATAGTGGACTCCTCTATAGTGTTCTTTTTGGGCATACCTTATTTGCAGTTTACGACTGATTTAAATGTAGGAGGAGAGAGAACTCTGACGGCTTCAGTCCTTGGGGGTTTCTGAACAAGCCAGAGGGCTGAATCCCTCTTTTAACAAACAGAGACATGGCTGAGAGAGGACTAAGGAAAATGGAGAAGATAGGGTGGTGCTGGGGTGCAAAAACTTTGTCACAAGGTAGATATGCAAGGTAGAGGAATGCATAGGACATTAGGAAGGAGCAAAAGTTTCAGCAACAATGTGTGGTGATGTAGAAGTCCACCTCAGAACACCAGAAACTGCATCATCACTGAGGCTAATAAGCAGAAATGCTGACAATTTCTGTGGGAGCACTTTGAATGGCCACATGACAAAAAAGGCTCAGTACAAAATTCTATTTAACATAAGAGGCTGGTATGAACGTTTAAGAATCAACACAAATATGCAAGTAAAGTGATACTTCTCCAAACACGACTAGCCTCTGGTGGGGTTGAATCCAAAACCAGGACACTCAAAGCCTGAAACTTGTTGGTGGATTCAGTCTTTTATCTCATGTAGAGGCCACCCAGAACTCCAATCCAAGGTGTCAGAATTCTTTCCCCACCTACAGTTATATCAATGAATGAGGAGGGTGGCACATCCTGATGCTGTCAATTGTGTGGCTACTAACTAAAATCCTAATATTAAAATGATCAATGTTGTATTATAATTAAATTCTAAACAAAATTATCATTCTAATTTGCTAACTTTTTACTCCTACCATCTAATTATCATTGCTCCTGAAAGCTGCATTGAACCAAAAGGCTCCAATTGCGGCTCCTACAACAACATATGGCACATGAGCAGCTGACCATTAACACAATGTTGCCACCCACCGAATATATTTGGAACTGCAGGAATGAAAATAAAAATTCTATTTTTATTCTAATTCTATTTTTAATGAGGCCACACTGAGGATGAATACTCAGGTACCTTTTGCGGACATGCCAACGAATATTTAATTTGTGTAAAATGCTATTCAGGCCAGCCTTAATATGCTGTTTTTCTGATGTAAATTAGTTGGAACGGACAAAAAAAGACCCGGAGGTGCCATGAGATCTCCACGTCATTAGGTTCTTGGCAGCCTTTCCATTTCCACCAACAGGGAATGGATTCCCTTCTGGTTCGTGCAGCAAATTTTGAAACATTCTGAGCAGTCTGAGCAAGTGTAATTGATTTAGAAACTCAGAAGCTGGTTTTCCCCTGCAGACTATGACAACAGTATTAGGCGTGTCATTCTACAGTTTCTACAGTAATATATTCTTCACATACGTGTCTGTTTACTTGGATGAAAACAAATATCTGCAATACCAGAACAAAAGTGGGATGGTTTGCTAGATGGCACCAAGGTTCAAAGAATTCTTAATGGAACTGGTTAAAATGTTTTTTCTTCACCATAGCTGAAAGACTTATTTTTGTACTTAAATTAAGTACTGTAATGACTGCAAAATCAATGCAGTTTAATTGCCTACTGTACCATCAGTACTGTAAAACGTCAAAAACAATTCACTCACACACTTTCTCACCATCCCTCAACAGTGAACAAGCAGTGGACATCCAGGCTGAGAAATTTGTATTTTTTCATTACAATACAAATCCAGGACATAATCACGGCTGTGCTGGAGCAAGGCCAAGCACCCTGTCCAGAGGAAAGTCGGCCACGCTGAACACACACACACACACACGCACACACACACACACACACAAACACACATACCCGCAAGTGTATGCTGTTACACATGTACACACACGGGGGAATGGTGGTACAGATAAAACTCTGCAGGCCAGCACACCAGCAGAGAGCAATTTCGTACCACAAGTCAGCAAACCAGCATCCCACAGTGGGCCATTTCATCTCCATACCAACCAAAAAGTCTCAAAAGCAGGCCAAGCACTCATTTCATCTGGCAAAATGTGAGCATGTCTTTTCACACAGTGGCAAATCTCCTGTCCACTAAACACCACTCTAATTTCGGTGAACAATAAATGAGCAACCAATATTATCTGCAAATAAATGGGAAATTATTATTATTATTAATCTGCAACTCTCCCGCTAGAGCCATTTCCTACTCTTATGGGTTTCAATTAGACTATAAAACCCATTGAATTTGCTGCTCTTTTGTCTTTTGGCTTAGTCCATCACAAATATTTTGGCACATTAAGACAAAAAGTATGGACAGGGCCTCATTCATTCCAAATACTGACAGCACAAGGATACACTTTATCACTGACATGAAATGCCACTCTTACAAAGCACCAACAGCTACTGGAGTGCTAACAGTTGTGGAGAATCTTCAGCCTGCTAAAGTTGACTTTGTGTGTTACTAGCCATGTCCGTGAGGTGCACTGCATGAAAAAAGTTCACATCCATTTGTCTTTCACTCTTTGTCTTTCATTGACATCTTACACAGGCTGGTATCACACTGATGAAGACGATTAATCTGCATCATTAATTTCAGGGCTGTGTGAAAAAAGAGCTACTGCTTGTGGATACAGTCATTTTTTCTTAGATAATTGACTCTATTAAGATGTTCTTACGATATTTACTAATTTCGTGCCACCTTCAAAAAGTTTTGGAGCAAAATGTGGTCATGATGCCAGGTGCTAATTAGTTAGTCCATATAGGCTCTGGAGAGGCTTCTGATTAAGTCTTTCCCAACTCAAATGAACAATCACATTCCACACTGGTTATCATCAACAATCATTCAAGCTACTCCAGTGATGTTTAACAGACAACGCTGGTTTTGTTTGTTTTGCTTTTTTAATAAAAACTGTCAGTCTAAGCAATCACAAGCCAATCTGAGCTCCGTTAGAGCACATGTAATGGCTGTGGGGGTGATTATATTATTAACTAATTCTTCTTTTTCCCCATTTTCTTTCTTCTTTTTAATACACTGAACATTTTTTGTCACCACTGACATGTGGTGTAAGGATGCACCTCTTTACCCGCACTGACTCCACCTGGGTGCATTTTTGGACAAGTGGAGCAGCTTATAAAACTTTGAGGTGAAAAGAGGACCATTTGCATGTAAATAGGACCTGAATCCTGACCAGTAGCAGAATGAGTGGCGTTCGTTTTCCTATCAGAGTGAGACGACAATCCTACATGATTGGATCAACAGGTCTACCGCTCTCGTATGCTCATCCTCAAAAATCCCATTCGGATTTAAATCCTTTCTGGCGCATGGCTCAATATGAAACTTAATTACTGATATGGAACGCACAGGACATGGAACACTTTTATCTTGTGATTTAGATGATTAAAAGCTAACAATTTAGAAAATTATTTTTGTAACAGCAACAAACAACATTCTGGTCTTTAAGCGGGTATTAGCAACAAAGGCTTTGAAGTTTGCAGTTTGTAAGTTGCATTTCGATACACTAATTGATGATGTGCGCATTTAACTCTCTAGATGGCACTGGAGAAGTCTAGATATTCACTCGCAACAGCACAAACCAGTGAGAAAGTTAGCAGAGTAAGCTAGCTATATTTAGTGATTAAATTATAGAGAGGCAAAAAGGTCTCAGGTTTCAGGAAATTGTTTCAGAATATGGACATCTGAGGGCAATGAATACAGCGGGTCCTTGAGTTACGACACAGATCCATTCCTTCGACAGTGATGCATCCCAAATTTTGGTGTTAGTCGAAGCACACCCAACCTAAGTCACTTACCTATCCACAACTAAGCCACAGAAAAAGCAAAAGGAAAACTCCCTCACTCATACGACGTGTTAGTGCATATCCTTCCGCCGTGCACAACCAAACTAGCGCACCCATGTAGTCTGTAAGTACGAGGCTAACCGTGTAAGCCAAGTGGGAGTGGGAGTGGGATTGAGTGTTGTAAACACGAAACATCGTATGTCTAGACTGTTGTAACCTGATGACCCCTGTGTTGTAGAACTGGTTAAATCACATATAACACAGTCAAGTTTGCACATGCAGCTGCCAAATTAGGCAGCCCTATAAGAGGAGGAGGTGGACTCAGTTCACTGGTTGAAAAATGAATGGGCCCGCGTAAAAAGCCATCAATAAAAAAGAGCCTGTCATCTTGTCAGCAAAGGCAAAAGTCTGCCATATTGTGGAGATATGTGCATGCATAGTAGCCGGAAGAACTTAGGGAAAACAAAACACTTTCTGTATGTTTTTTGAGCCAAATGACATGGAAAATGCATTGCGATCTCATCCAGCAAGACCAAAGACCACTCACGCAAATGCACATCTGTCACTTCAGGTCAAGTTCCAGTGCAGGCCTGCTGTGTATCCCCTATCAACAGCAATTTCCATTTCACCAAAAATAGCTCAACATAAATATTGCATTTAGACAGAAAGTATGGCCAAAAGTCACATTTTGTCTTGTGTATTCACTATATGATTTTAAAGACCAATATCCAACATCGCTATATGATTTTTAACATTCCAATATCTATGACAGCATGCATCCCAGAAAGCCATCAGTAGCTAGCTCTACCTAGTTTAAAGACACAAATTACTTTTTTGGGGGAGGGTGCTGTCTGGTGGGGCAGACATGAAAAAATATTGCGATTTGATCATTAGAGTAGAAATAAAGGCAAATGCACAGGCCAAAAATACTTCCATGTCTCAGCATGCCAGACAGATCCCAGGCCAGTTTTGTCATGCAGAACACAGAGAGGCCATTCCCACAGCTGATCTGCAGCCAGCTGGCAGTTCGGGCTGCTTACTCTCTCGCTCTGGGACACGGATACTAAGCTGAATGTTAATGGAAGAGGCTGCAGCATGCGTGGGCACTATTTGTTCCAATTATTGCCTGATTAAAAAGGCTGTAATGAAAGGGGGAGAGACTGAGAGACGTACTTCATGCCTGGCCACAGGGGTGCTAAGTCAGTGCAAGGAGGGATAAATATTAGCCAAAGGAAAATTTATCCCGGTGCTAGTCCAATTTTATAGGCCTTGTGACCCTGAACTTCAATTTAATATGTTACATTGATTATACAATTAATTTACATCAATAATTGATTAACAAATCACACATAATGTGTAATTTTATAAATCCACAAAATGACTGGCGTTATCGAGCAGAAACCAGTTTTCTAACCAGCTAACAAAACATCAACTACTTTTTAGAAAAAAAATGATACTTTTTGGTACTTGATACTTTTTTTACTGCTTTCTTGTTTGTTTACATTTATTCTAATCTCTTGTGTTTTCTTGTGCCGATATAAATGGGTTCAAATAATTTGCACAGCTGCTTAAGACTTTAGCACAGTAATGTATATTTTGTTCTTGCTTGTATGGTTTGAAAACAACAGTTTAATCAAAGTTTCAGCTTTTAGTGATTTAATAGTTTTTTTTAAATGAATAACTAGTCAACATATCAAATGGGGTAGGCCTCAAATTTTCAGGTTGAAGGAAAGCTTTCATATAATCCAATCAGATCCAATCAATCCAATTCCAGATATAAACTGTAAAAATACACAGAAGAAAATAACACAGGACATTCATTATGAATTTAACATGAATTAAACACTGTTTTGTCTTTCAGTTTACAGTAATTTTGCTGATCTTTTAGTATCTGTGGCATCTTTTAGTCTCAGTCACATATTCGCCTCCTGCAAATTTAACACAGCACTTTTTGGCTTCGTAGAATAGCATGCTTGTAACACACACACATGTGTACACACACACACACACACACACACACACACACACACACACACACACACACTTGAGTAATCATCCACCCACACAACCTCCTGCAGCTGAAATGATCTGATATGTTTGAAGTGCAGGCACGAAAAGCATGAGTACAAAACACGGGTGCAAACAGACATGCACATTGTGTATTCAAACACGACCACACGGCAAATACTCGTGTGAGAACACCCACCGCAATACACTCGTGTGAAAAAGCTCACAGACATCTGTTCGAGTACAGACGCACAACACACACGATGGCCTTCATAACCACACTCATCTGGACAATGTTATTGTTCCTGCAATAAATGTTGTACAATACACAAAATCATACACATATTGTCACTTCGTCGTTTTAAAATGTTTTAAAATAGCATGTTGACTGGTCCAACAAAATGGTCTAAAATGGTTTTACATTAATCAGTTAAGAATGTTCTCCCGAAAAGTTTTGGAGGTACAAACAGTGAAAAAATATATAAATATTACATCATACATACAGTCAATGTGTGTATATATCTTATATATCATATATACAGACAATGGTCCAATTCCTTGGGGGGGGGGCGGGTCTGGGATTTTCCACTCTGCTTTTGTTAGTTTGCTGCATGTTGATTTATCCACAGCTGTACAATGACTGCTGTCCAGCATGTGGAGTTAATGGTAATGGTGGTGGTGTAGTAATACCAGAAATACTACAGGCAATGAATACTGATACCATGAAACAATTTCTGATGAACACACAGACTACTGTGTTATTGGGTGATGCTTGATGGTAGAAACAAGCAAAATGTCTGCATAGTGGGACTATTTCACATTTGAGACCAACAGTAGTAGTAACAATGCCCATTGCAAAATCTGAAACACCAGCCATGGCTCCACCAGCAAGGATTTCAATCTATCAAATTTAATGAACCATTTAAAGAGCAAAGAGCAAAGCAACATTTTGTAGCACTGAAACCATTTAAAGGGGAAGTTATCCAACCAGTCAATGCCATTCTTTCAAGCTTAGTATGTTACTCTGTTTTCAGCAAAATAAAATATTTAAAAAGGTCTTGAAAAGGTCTTTAGTCTTTTAGTGTTTTGCCTGTTCCAACCTGTTCACAACTACACATCGCAATACACCTTGTGTATCACGAAAATGCCTTCAAATTGTTTCAGAAAAAAAACCTCCAAAATGACAGCTGCACAGGACATGACACTTAGTATTTCGACTGGTCCATTCATCATGAAATTTACACTACTAAGCTCAGAAAATGCTTTTAAATAATGCTAAGAAAGAATGCTAATAACTAAGGAAATATGTAGAGATACAAGGATTGTTCCAAACATGGCAATACGCACACACAGACACTACATAATTCAAAAGCATGTCCATTAGCCCAGCTTGCCCATTTTGAGCTCTCTCACTAAAATCACAACTGCCCACTGACACAAACACACACTTCCGTGCATCCTTGTAGCTCCATTTCAAAACTAAAGAAGCACATCAGACACCAAACCTGCCTTGGATAACTACATTTGGGGTAAGGGGGATTTGATACTTTTGAAAATCTTTGCCTAAATATGCTTAAATAAGGATGTTTACATTGATGTTCTGTATCGCAGTGTCCTGTAAACGTATATGCGCTGAATTATGTATTATGATGTAATACATAATTCAAAGTATGTCCATTTCAGTCCAGTCAGAGGGCTTAACTCCCTGATCTGCTTGTGGCTGAATTCATGACTCAAAGCTGACATGACACACACACACACACACGCACACACACAACTGATAAATCTAACAGTAAATCCCTTATGCTGCAGTGGCACGAAACTGCCCCAGACATGTTTGCCGTCTGTGTAAAACCGAGGGAGCAAGTCTTGGCCGATCAACTAAATGGGGAACCGTGTATATTTGACTTTTAACATTTAATAATTAATTTAAACCCATACATTTCAGAGTAGCAATCTCTAGCGCAGAGACAGGTAATATTTCTTACTGAGGCAAATATTCTAAAAAGTGCCCATCACTGTGGATTATTATCACCCATTCCAATTGCAATGGCCCCCTGTAACACCACCAAAAACAGGCTAACATTAAGAAATGTAGGCTGAAGAGCTTGGGGTAAGATGTGTAGTATGTAAAGTTTGTGGAAATTGATGAGTGTAACATGGAACTGAGCTCAGACTGACAATGACGATGAAGTGACGATGACATGATAAGAACTCTCTTTCGGCCCAGTGGTCACCACAGCCAGCTCTCCGACTGAGCAGCCTGAGGGGGAGGGGAAGGCCTGTTACATAATCCAGGCACGGCTGCGCTGTTCATATCAGGGAGGCTGAGCGGCATGGCAGGGATGGAGGGATGGAGCACTGAACTGAGAGTGGGAGAGAGTAAAACAGAGAGAAACACGTGGCCTGTGCAGCCAGCCATGATCAGCGTCTGCTCCAGATGTTACTACAGTCCAGTCATAGAGCACACAGTGAAACAAACACACACACACACAACACACACACACACACACACTTATGATTACCACAGCTATAGGCAGGGTTGTAGCTAGGCTGTTTTAGGGGAGCTGTAGCCAAACTAAATGTTCTTAAACCCTTCTAATGAAATGCACATTATTTATTTTAATTATTTGAATCTATACTTCAGTTTTCTTTTCGCTCATTCTTCCTTTTTAGCCATGCTATCATGGCTAAAAATTAAATAAACCAAACAATAAAGAAAATGTGTTACTAAAATGCAGTGCACTCCAATTCTAGAAAATGTAGGGTCTTTAGGAGCTCAAGCATCTGCCGCTTTGGCCATACTGACCTTGTTAGCAAGGCAAATGCCACACCTGTCTACAAAAGGGTAGTTTTACCCGACTATGCCCATAAATTTCAATTATTCTACTGTGGCCCTACATTTAGGCACCTGCCCTCTAAAGACCTTAGCACAAAGCTTAGTATCCCTAATCTCTCACCAGAGTCGCCCACAGCCAGACTTTTATTTTAAAACCAGCGGCAGTAAAAAAAAAATAGTTTTTAAAGAAAAGAATAGTAATAGAAATCATATTCGCATCGTTTCCCCCTCTAAGCCCAAATGTAGCTGATTAGCTCAGACGTGTGAAGTCTAAATTTTACTTTGTTTGCTTTGGAGCTATGAGGTTAATGTAGCTAAGAAGCTTACGACCAAACAATTAGCATAACGCAATCTGCGCTCCTAAATCATCACACGTTTGCAAAAAGCTGGGTCAAGCTATGAAGTAACTTCACACAGACTTGCTTGTGTCCAGATAATGAGCGTGTGGTGATTTAGGCTTGCAGTTAGCTAACTGGTGCTGGTAACAGGCCTCCATTGCTTGCTCGCACTTTCAGCCTTGTAGCTCCAGATGCAAACTATAGATACTGTGACTGACCAGTTATACTAAACTATTTCTTTAACATAAGGCACTGCTTTCGGACAAGTAGCCTTAGCATATAAGTCATTCAAAGACATGCACAGTACAACAGCTGGAGCTGCACAATATATTGTCTGTTCAATTTTTTACACCACATTCATGTGGGTTTGTGTGCCAAAATATTCCAAATTAATCATTGTTAGTTCTTACAGGACCCTTTCCCAACCTCTGTTCATCCCTTAGAATTAAGATGGCCATTTTTGTTCTTGAGCCTGATATATGGAAATGTTGTTTCTTATGATTTGCTGGGCTAAACTACTTTAGTCAGAATAAGGTGACATATGTACATGCGTTGATTTTGTGGCATCACAAAAAATGATCTGAAAACTGACTGTTTTTGCAGCTGATTTTTAATATCAACTATACAGAATCACACATTTAAAAAATTACTTATATACTTCAGGCCTTTTTTAAATCAAGAAAAGTGATGACATGGGCCATTTAGTTAAATGAAATGAATGTGACAATAGCAATATTGATATTGTCCATACCGTGCAGCTTAAACAACAGCAATCTCTCAGTACAGAGTTATGTTTTCTCCTTCCAGAGGCCTATACTGAGGCAAATTATTCTGATTATAAATGCTGATCACACTGAAATATAATCATCCATACAAATGACAACAGCCTCTCTGTAATGCCACTAAAACACAGAGACAGGCTGAAGAGCTTAGGAACACATACAGAAATAGAACTGGAGTTTGAGAGACCAGTCTGAACATTACAGCAATCGATAGTTTTCCGTGGCTTCAGGCACGACGTTACATTCAGCATACACTGCTGGTTCTGTGGGGGGACGTCGTTTTTCATCCAAGAGGCTTTTCATCCCCATTTCTTTTACTTTAGCTGCATTTAAACGTGCTGAACATGTAACATTCAAATATATACATAGTTTTAAGGTCCGCATCCAGTGTTGACCGAGATCGTGAAAGTGGGCCTATATGACATTTGCAAATATTTTTCTTGATGTAAGGCTTCAAACAAGCCAGGTCTCAGTTTTCCACTCATGGTAACATCACAAAGAAAACAGCTACATAGTGGTTAATACAAAATGTATCAATACAAAAACATTCATAGCACCATCTACAGTAATTACTTAATTTGCAGTAGCTACTGAAAAATGTTTAGCAGTCACTGATTCATTTTGAATAAACTGAATAATTTTATTCAGTATTAGTAACAGACTAATATGCCGGCAAGTGAAGGGGTTGTATCCCAATCGCAATAAACAGTTATATAATCACAATGTGGTGTTTTGTCCGGTTCAATTCATTTACTTATAATGTTGTATACCATCCTTGTCCTGTTTATGGTAACAGTCATGGGCAACACATAGTACAGTAATGACAGAGTGACAGAGAGAGAGAGAGAGAGAGAGAGAGAGAGAGAGAGAGAGAATTTGCTAATGAAGAGAGAGCGTGAGAGCAGTTTTTTTTTTAATGACATTCTCTCTAAAGCCTCCGCAGGGCTGGTTATTACCATTTAGCCTAACAGTGCAAAGTGACTATAGCCTAATCCTGCTTAAGTAATATAATACCCAAAAACCCTAATATTGCCACTGGATTAATAACCAAACAGCCATTCTGCATCTCTGTACACTTGTGTTGTCACAGCCATGGTGTTACCACAGCGGAATTGGCAAAGTAGAACTCAATATCCCTAATTACTTCATCGTCTGCATGTTTTAATTGAAATTCAAATTCCACATTTAAAAACGTGCTTATTTTGATGCTGTCAAAATAAATCGTAAATTACCATTAACTCATTTTCATCTCCAGGTTCATTTTACTGCAGATCTATAAATGCTGAGCGTGGGGATCTGCAGAACATGGAACTTAAGCTCTAAAAACATCTGACCTGTAGTTTTATAGTCCTCACTCAGTCGGGTAAGTCACTCAGTTTGGTGGGACAGTATAAGCAGAAGTGTATCATCTTTTTCATCATCTTTTTTTAAGGTGATAACAAAACTGAAATATAGTTTCCCCAACTGTAACATTTTATATTATTTTGCACAATTCATAAACTAAAGCTGCCCTTTGTGCAATTTTTTTTTGACAAATGAACCTGGATAATCATATGAATGTAATTTATAACAGCAATTTAATTGTGTTTCATACACATGCAACTCCAAAGCAAAAACAGACATATCATTGAGATTTTGCGAGTGTGAGTTTCCTCTCTTTCAATTTAGTGCAGAAGTATATTGTGTGCTAACGGCTCCCTCTTGGGGTGAAAGCTGATCCAATGAGAACATACTTTCTATCAATTTTTATGTGAGCAACTGTTTTTGAATGTGTAGTCATGTTAAAAAAAACTACACAAAATAAAAAACAAATAAATAAATAATGAGGAAAATAATCTGGGTATAGCCAAAACTTCAACTTAATAATATTGTTACTCATTCCAATAATTATGTTATTAGAGTTTATCATAAAATACCATACAGGATGGGGCCCCATGGATGACTTTTATATTTTAATACACAATTTTTGGAACTGGACACCTCAGTTAATCGTCAAGTAAATCTATACTGCAAAGGGTGAACTGATACCATATAATTGACAGTGACATCCCATCGCTAACCACACGTCCCAGCACAGTTCCTGCAGCTCAGCGCACCATTTTCCTGGCAAAATCTGAGCGTTTAGAAATTCAACTCCTGCAAACAGCGGTGTGTGTAATTGTAACCTACACTACCGGCAGAACGCCACGCACCCAACCACAGGAACAGGGCCTAAGGCTTCTGCTCAAAATACCATGCTGCCTCTAGCAAAGCTCAGCAGAAAACATTAGCATCCAGTCAAGCATAAGGATACACACACACACACACACACACACACACACACACATGCACATACACACGAACATACTGAAAAGCACAAAGAAAAAATAAATGCTTGTAATTTAACTGTTTAAAACATCAAACGCTTGTATAGAGTTCAATAATTATCTGTGAAGCCCAACTAAAGCTAAAAGAGGCAACGTCCACTCAACACAGTGTTAAACACACCGTCTCTCACACAGAAACATGCCAACAATGGCTTTTGTTTTGACAGGGCTGCCTAAGTGCGAGAGGGTGAGCGTAGATATCAAAATCCAGCAGCGGAGGATAGAAGGAGGCTTAATCATTCATCCAGAATAACCCCCTGATCTAACGTAAGCCAGGGCAAAAGACTTTCACATTTAAAAAGCCTTTACAAAGGAAAAGCTAACTATTTTGAAAAGAAACTCTCTTTATCTCCAACCGACCCTTAACCCACATCAGCTGCAAATATACACAGAATGTCCTCACTACAAGTCCTCATAAGACCACATTAGGCCAGCTTCAGTCATGGCCTGGGCTAAAGCTCTGCTGCACTCACTAAAAACTTGTGGCTTCAAGTTGTGGCGCTTTTCCAGTGCCACAAGAAATCGTGCCATACCATGAACAACTGTTTTTCTATTATAAATAAAGTGACCCATACATGAGCTGTTCCTCGAGCTGTGCCAGAGCTGCTTGACGACAGGGCTAAAAATGGGCTGCATCTGATCGGTCAAAATGTTACATTGAAATCAGATGAGGTCAGAAAGAGGCCACTGTCTTTTGACTGTGCAAAAAACAACAATGGAGATACAAACTAACAATTGGGAAGTTGACGAAGTACAAGCACTACTATCTGTTTGGCCTGATGATAAATTTCAGTGGGAGTTTCCTAACACTGTTAGAAATGCGAAGGTGTGCCAGGACATCATTTACACGTTAGCTGGGTTAAGTATTCATCACAAGGCTGAACAAAAAATAAAAACTCAAACAAAAATTTAACAATTACTGTAACAAAACTATAACAATGACAAATACTTTCCGCTAGTATTGATACTGGGATGATGACTGGCCATAAACTGTGGGGAGAGAACTGTGCATCAGAAATACTGTTACCAGGCTGAGATCAAAGTGTCCTACAACTTCTGTGCCATCACAGTATGGTTTAGGTTTCTATACACCATGGAAAAAGCCAATAGTGTTAAAGGCAACCCCTTGTTCCACACCTTGTAAACTAAAGGGGGGCTCAGCTTTTCCTAAAACGCTGAAATTACTCCAGAAGCACCAAAACATCCACCAGTGGCAATTAAGTCCAAGCACTGGCCCCATTGTTGGGCGACTGCAAGTATGACCAGCTGCCATCTGCGGCTGGGGTCCAAGAAAACCTAATGGTCCTCACTCTCTCTAGGTGCTCAG
Source organism: Hydrocynus forskahlii (assembly GCA_037974365.1). Classification (NCBI taxonomy): domain Eukaryota; kingdom Metazoa; phylum Chordata; class Actinopteri; order Characiformes; family Alestidae; genus Hydrocynus; species Hydrocynus forskahlii. Next base: position 728,097 of record JBBPCX010000016.1, read on the forward strand.
GGTTGCAGTTACTCTTCCCCAGTCACTCAGTTTCAAACAGACCACAAAAGCACAATCAGAGGCCTAGATAGAAAGCAAACACTCTTTGAAAAGACCCACAATTGAATTCAATTATTCAACATTATTCAACATTGTCTTAAGGTTTAAATTGTGAGGAATTTCTTTAATTAATATAAAAGTTCAGCGCCTGTGGATTGGCAGTTGGGCATAGTGTATAACGTAACGGCATGGTATTCACTGCCAAAAAGGGCCTTCATTTACAGAAAATTATCGCAACTGCATGATCTTTTTGTGAAATCATTCAGTCCTGCTGTGTGCATCTTGTATTTTGACATACATTACACCAAAGAGCACATTAACACATTTATTAAAGCTAACAGGCTGTTATAAGCATTAAGAAACTTCTCAAAGTAGACTGTCCACCTCAGAAGCCACTGCTGGAATTGTGGGACCAGACTGTAAGCTTAAGGGTGCTTTTAGTTTGAAGTTATTGTTTGATGAACACACATACCCTGGCATATAACTGAGTGAGGAGCACTTTTACACACAGCTCCAATGTTCCAGTAAAGCTAGTCCCCTCCAGGTCACTCACACACATTAAGAGCGAGAGAGAGAGAGAAAACACATAAGGACGAGATAAAGAACACAAAGAGATATAGAGAGAAAACAGCGAGGGAGAGAAAAAGAACACATAAGGACGAGACAGAGAGAGAGAAACAGAGAGAAAACACAGAAGGACGAGAGTGAGACTGAGTGAGAGAGAGAGAGAGAGAGAGGGAGCGCGCATAAGGACGAGGATACCTTTCACCAGCTTTTTTGAACGTCCCGATCCACCTTAAATGGTGCATGATACACTCATAACGCTGCCCAATTTAAGGTGAAACGGAAAGTACAATAAGAATCGAAGTTAAAATTCGTCTCTGAAAGGAAGCTAATGCGGATTCTGTATAAGTTCAGACACTGTTTACACGCAGTAGCAGCAAAACTCCGGCTGCTGGTAGTGCTGGAGAACCACAAGGCACATACGGTATAAGAGCTAATTCCTTCTATCTTCGCTTGTTTTTTTTCATCTCATCCTCCCTTCCTCCCCTCACCATCGCACAGACGTCCAGTGAAAATACAAAACAGGTAAACATCTACCGGTTCATGGTGCTTAAAGGTGGGCGACCCTGTTAATGTTGCGATGCACGCGACCCCTGATTGGTTTCGAGGCGCTCGCGGACAGCAGCTCGACACGCACAGCCAACGGGACGTGCACGCGCGTGCTGCAGTCTCAGCGTCGGCAGCCCACCAGAGTGTGTGTTAATAAGTTTCACCCCCCCCCCTTTCCCTCGGACACGAACGTGGGGTGGGCAGATGCATTAATTGCCCCTATTGGCATCAGCACCTACACACAACTGTCCTTGCTACACACACACACACACAAACACACACAGGCACAACTGGCCCGGTGTTGATGAGGACAATGATGCACAGACACTGCAGAGAGGTGAATGAAATGCTAACCCGCAGCACACCCAGTCCCTGCACACACACACTACCTTCTCCCGTATCCCTCCTCCTGCTCCTCAAACGACGGTCCTTGCCGCGTTATGGGGCTGCTGTTGCTGGGGAGAGATAGATCTCTCTCTCTCTCTCTCTCTCTCTCTCTCTTTCTCTCCCTCTCTCTTTCTGGTCTCTTCATCCGCCAGCGCCGCTCGGTGAAGGCGAAACCCGCGCGAGAAGCACTGGAGGAGAGAGAGAGAGGCTCTCTGGAACACACACACACTCACACAAACGCACACAGGCTCACGCGCTGCTGGAACAGGGAGGGAGGGAGCACACAAGCGCGCGCGAACACGCCTCTCTCCCTCTCTCCCTTTATCTATTTTCTTTCTCTCTCTTTTCTTTCTCTTCTTCTCTATTCTCTTCTTCTTTCCTGTACTAAACTCTGTTGGCCTATCGCCAAAGCTGTACAGGAAACGACAAGAATAATAATAATAATCAGCAGCAGCACCAGCAACAGCAGCAGCTAAATAACACGATTTGAAAATAAATATTAATAAGTAACATAAAGAGATCAAATAAAACAATTTTTTGTCTCTTATTATTATTATCATTATTACTGCATGCAGACAAACGGGATGTATTTAAATCCTTACAGATAATAACAGGTTAATTTTTTTAAAGTTTTTGTGTGAACTTTTCTCTGATCATTCTGAATTTTCCACAGTGAGGGAGGAGGTGCAGCTCTGCCTCACCTTCTCAGTGACTGCACTCTCTTTCCTCTCTGGACAGTCATTTTTTTTATTTACCCCTTTCTAATGTCAGACTGGGGTCACTGAGCCCGTACTTTGTCAAGATCAGATTCTGCTGTGGATCTCTGACGGTCAGTACTGTCTGTGTGTTTAGGGGTCAGGGATCAGCAGTGCTGGACCGAGGTTGCTGTGGTCAGGGGTCAGGAGTGCTGGACTAAGGCTGCTGTGTTTAGGGGTCAGGGGTCAGGAGTGCTAGACTGAGGCTGCTATGTTCAGGGGTCAGGGGTCAGGAGTTATGGACTGAGGCTGCTATGTTTAGGGGTCAGGGGTCAGGAGTGCTGGACTGAGGCTGCTGTGTTTAGGGGTCAAGAGTGCTGGACTGAGGCTGCTGTGTTCAGGGGTCAGGGGTCAGGAGTGCTGGACTGAGGCTGCTGTGTTTAGGGGTCAGGGGTCAAGAGTGCTACACTGAGGCTGCTGTGTTCAGGGGTCAAGGGTCAGCAGTGCTGGACAGAGGCTGCTGTGTTCAAGGGTCAGGGGTCAGGAGTGCTACACTGAGGCTCCTGTGTTTAGGGGTCAGGGGTCAGGAGTGCTGGATGGAGGCTGCTGTGTTCAGGGGTCAGGGGTCAGGAGTGCTGGACTGAGGCTGCTGTGTTTAGGGGTCAGGGGTCAGGAGTGCTACACTGAGGCTGCTGTGTTCAGGAGTCAGGGGTCAGCAGTGCTGGACTGAGGCTGCTGTGCTTAGGGCTCAGGGGTCTGCAGTGCTGGACTGAGGGTTTAGAGCTGAACGCTTAGATTTTCAAAATGCAGTGTGTCTTGTTTACTGAATATAAGCTGCAGCCAAAATATGAACAATCTTTTCTGAATGGGTATAATCAGTGGACATGGACCTAATTCTGCCCTGTAGGGCCTCTGTGGGATGTTCATCCAATCTATTGCAGTAGTATATTTATGTTACAAAATTAGTAAATTATATTTTTCTTTTCACTAAAATGCATGAAAAATGATATATTGCCATGAAAAAAAGCAATGAATGCAGAGGATATTTGCAGTTTACACAAATTTGCGTAACAATCAATTATTAGTTTGGTTCCAAGAAAAAATCTGCAAATGACAGAAGCTCCGAAATCTGCTATATATATGTTGAACATATATATATATATATGTTGAAAGTGTAAGAGTCTTTATATTAGTCTCTTGGTGACCTTTTGCAGATCCTCACAAAGAATCTAGTTACGTTTTTCACCCCAAATTCAACTGTTTATGTTTCAAACACTAAAATAGCACAATGAGCCTTTTAGTTACAAAGGTTAAGGTTAGGATAAGGTTTAGGTGTAAATGCAGTATTACCTAGTTTTTGTATTAATGGAATGTCCACACATCACACTTGTACCATATTGTGTGTGTGTGTTTGTGCGTGTGTGTGATCCCAGTGCCCCTGTCCAATCAGAAATCCCGGATGCAGTATTAGTGGGGATTTACTGGGGTAGATCAGGGCTTCCCCATAAAGCTGCTGCTCATGTGTGAGCCACTGCTCCCCCCAATGGTCTTGCTCAGTATTGCAGATACACTATACAATTACGCTGAGGACATGGGGGGAAAAGACACTGTCACTGTTTCTAAATGCTTTCCTCTGTATGAATGCATAAACGCTGCTCTGTGCAACCTACACCCACCCTAACTCAAACACACACACATACAAACACACACCCGATTAACCTACCACTATCCATTCCCAACAAAGGCTTTGACCTCTTTTATTTTTCTCACAAAAGCTGCTTTTATTATACGCAAATGCACACACACACACACACACACACAAAAGAGAGGAACAAAATACCGCAATACAAAATTTAAAGCAGAACAATGCACTGAATGCTTGGGGACAGGGCTGTGGCTACACTGAAGTTCCACAGTGACCCTCAGATGGAAAACACTTGGGAAAAAGTGACAACATGACACAGGACGCTCATTCATTTCTATATGGAGTTTTCGGAAAACTAACAGCTAACAGCTTCCATCAATTTAAATCATTTTATACATTTGTCTTGTATTTTATGATTCTCCCTGAAGTGTACACAGGGGCTAATGTACCAAAACTGTTTTAATAATTTACACTTTTAATAATGATATATTCATTTGTAAAGAAAAAAGAAAAATCATATTATGGGCCTGCATTTTGTATGTCCATTTGATCACTCACCTTCTCCTAGACACAGTATGTCCCTCGGCCACTACCATTACACATGAGTAGTGCTTCATCATGTTTAAATCAGCTTTGTGAATGTTTAAAAGCAGACTGAAGATCAGAGTAGACAGATACTGCAGAAAGGGAAGCAATTACCCACTTTGCTAAACTCAAGAAAGGCCATCAGGTCAACAGGTGGCTGAAAAGCCTGAATAGTGACTCATTTACATGCATTTACTAAGAGAATTAGGCAGGGTAAGCAGTAGAAGGTAGGCAGATAATGAGAGCGGGCAGGTAAACAAAGGAAGTAAAAAAAGAAGTAAAAGAAGAGAAGCCCTCAGAGAAAATCCAACAAGGCAATTCTCAATTCTCTTTCATTCTATTCTTTTTCTTTCTATACTTGTTTTCTGGATTTTTTCCATAAATAAAGTTTTATGTGTGTTTATATACCAAAGAAGTCAAATATAGCACACACAATGCCTTCTGATTGTACAAAACAGTCTATATATTCATAAGCATAAACAAAGACATGCTTATAAGGAAAAACTATTCCAACACTATATTAAAACATGCAAAAGTTACATAAAGTATAGATATATTATAACTCTATTATATAAGAAGTAATTTCTCTCAGACTAATAACAAAGGAAGTAAGAGAGAAGCTGGCAGTCACTTGAAAAGAGTCACAGGACAGCCTGAAAGCACCAGGAAATACAGTTACACTAAGAACACTCTCTTAAAGATGTTCAGATGAGCATCTAAAATGTGTACTCATGCATACAAATCAAGCAGTTTTGGAATAATGTTCTCTGGTCAGACAAAACAAAAAAGAAGAGATGCATGTTTGACCTCAAGAACACCACACCCATGGCGAAATACGAAGACGGGAGTATCATGATATTGAGCAGCTTCCCTTCATGGTACTGCGGCATTACATGTCATTTAAGGAAAAATGAACAGAGTGACATACAAGAAACTGAATCTAGGGAAAAGCTGGATGTTTTAAGAAGATGACTCCAAAAAACAGTAACAATGACTTAAGACTGGTTTCCAAAGGGGTGAGGGTTTTTTGCATAGCCAAGCTAATCTCCTGACTTGAATCCCACTGAAAATGTATGGTGGATTTTGAAATTGCGAGTACATCAGAGGGGCCTTCATGAAATTGAAGATGGCCTGTGCAGAGGGGAAAAACAAAACCACAGTGCTACAAAAAGCAGATTACTTTTTACCATAGACATCTTAAAGCAGAAACTGTCACCAATGGCTTTGTAACAAATTACAAATGTTATAAATGTATAGTGTCTGAAAACTTTTCCTCTTGCAATTTTACTTTTCTTTTGCATTTTTCTTGATATTCTGCCCAATTTAGACATCTCCAGTTCCATCCAGTTGCTAGGACTCCCAAAAATCATAAAATACCACCAACACTGGGCGGGTGAAGGCGAGCATGTGCTTCCTCCATGTGCACCACTACATTTTTGCCGCCAACACGATGTTCCAGCCCACCCACAGAGCAAAGCCTGAGTGCTCCTGAGTTTCTAACCACAGACAGCTGTTGTATCGATGGGGACCAAACTTGTGATCTTCTGATAAAGAGGACAGAACTTAAATAGTCACTAAGGAGGCCTTCACTTTAAAAAAAATACAAATGTGTATGTTCACATTTCTAAGCACAAAGTCATATGAAGCACACAATGTGAACAGCACAAAATTCTCCCTCTACATTTAACCCATTCACCAAGTGAAGCAGCAGGCAGCCCGGAACACAGCGCAGTGTGTGGGGACGGTACCTTACTCAAGGGTACCTCAGCGGTACTTGGCAGTCTTAGGAATCGAGCCCATGACTTCCTGATCGCAGGGCGAACACCCTAACCACTAGACTACCAGCTGCTTCAACGTGCACATATGTGCACATGTAAAGTGGATACATATACAGGAAGTAAAATTAAAGTGTCTGAATACTACTTTCCTACATATACTGTGCTATGTTCAAAGGTGAACTTGGGTTGACATATCCAGAACATCTGTGGGAATATTTGAAAAAATGAATCTTCTGTATCCTAAACTTGTATACGGTAGTGTATGTCACAACCTCACTGCCATTACAGCTTGCATAACTGTGACAAAAACATGATATAGGCCAGGGGTCACCAACCGTTTTGAAATTGAGAGCTACTTCACGGGTACTGAGTCATACGAAGGGCTACCAGTGTGATGCACTAAAAGAGAGTTTACCTAAATTACCTAAACTTCATGTATAATAAACATGTTTTAAAACATGTTTTTTTAGATATGGTCATTTTCAAATCTATATAAATGCAAATGCGATTAAAGAAGAATCGCAACAGGATAAAATTAAATGTGAGATGCTGCTTACTGGTGCTATTTTTAGAACAGGTCCGAGGGCTACTCATGTGGACCTTGGCAGCACCCTGGTGCCCGTGGGCACCATGTTGGTGACCCCTGATATAGGCCCTCAAACAACCAAAACTGAGCTGGAAACAATAGAACAGTTGACAACCTCTTGATTTTGCTGTGGAAACTGTTCATAGGCGAATTTAACTACACTTTGAGGCTGTGACTGTATTGCAGGTCATGTATGGACATAAACTCTGTTTAAAGAATATTACTTAATGTGTAAACACTCCAGTTATGTGAGGAAGAAACAATAATCAGAGCATGAATTGCAAGAACTGTGGCTGTCTTATTGTAAAATAAATATCAGAAGGCTGAAACTGCAGTGAGGAGTGGTTTGTGGGTGTGGTTTCACTCACCTTCTCTTTGGACCTCATTGGTCCATTAGTCCTGCTGGAGATGATTGACAGTTGCTTCTGGATCCACTGCAGCTCTTTCTGAGACTGTTTCAGCATCATCTCCACCTCATACTGCCGGTCACCCCCCATCATCTCCTACAGCACACAGCACCATCTCATGTGACTTTTTCATAGAGTAGTGTGTATAAGATATGCATGCATGAAAACACAGACACACACAAGTGTGTATGTGTGTGTGTGTGTGTGTGTGTGTGTGTGTATACAGTTGTGTTCATAAGTTTACATACCCTGGCAGAGTTAATGATTTCTTAACCATTTTTCAGAGAATATGAAAGATAACACAAAAACCTTTCATTCACTCATGGTTAGTGGTTGGCTGAAGCCATTTATTGTTAAACAAGTCAAGTCAAGTCAAGTAGGTTTTTATTGTCATTTCTACCATATACACTGTACACAGTAAAAACGAAACAACATTCCTCCAGGACCATGGTGCAACACAAGAGCAGAACAGAACAGCACAGAACAGAACACAAGTGCAAACA
>JBBPCX010000016.1:737980-748991 GCA_037974365.1 Hydrocynus forskahlii
CATTAAAATTCAGAGCAAATAGGAAAAGCACTCATGTAAATAACAATATCCCTAACTTCTTGTGAGTAGTGTATATAGTTTGTCTATAAAGGCATAGCCACCAGTTTATCTGACAGTTTGTGTTTGTTCTCAGCTGCTCTGAGGGCCTACTTGAGGTTTAATAACTGCTTGCCAACTCGCATTATTGTGTATCGAGACGGCGTGGGGGATGGTATGCTGCAGAGTGTGGTCAACTACGAAGTCCCTCAGATCATGCAGTCCAGCAACACACTAGCCAAGGACTACATGTGAGACTCCTCACATTAGAGTAGCACTGACATACATACAATCTCATTTCAGCTTCATAATGCCGCTGCATCACATCCTGGATTATTTTTCCCATCCGCAGGTCCAGGCTGTCGGTTGTGGTGGTGAAGAAACGCATCACCTCCAGATTCTTTGCTCGGATTGATGGCAAACTGGCCAGCCCTCCACCAGGAACAGTCATCGATACTGAGGTCACCCCGCCTGAGAACAGACCAATACCAGTATCTGATATAACAGGCATACTGGGTATACATAACATTGTATTTTTGTGCCATTTTGTGATTGTAGAGGCATCATCGGTCGAAACTACCTTGTATATGTTGTCTCCCCCTAACAGGTATGACTTTTTCATTGTGAGTCAGGCGGCACGCAGCGGCAGCATTTCCCCCACACATTACAATGTGGTGTTCGACAACAAACCAGACTACATGCAGAGACTCACCTACAAACTCTGCCACATGTATTACAACTGGCAGGTAACAACACCCACCTCTAAATATTAGAAACACCTCATCTGTTGCCATTTTTAAATGAAAGTTTTCTGCATTGGTTTTTAAACATTAATATAATCATTTTACTGGTTTTACTGGTTTATATTGATTATATTTTATTTTACTCCTACGTTTATTTCCCTTGACCATATACATATACTTACATATTTGCAACACTCTGGTCAACTGTTGTTTTAAAAGTACTTTATAAATAATATTTACTTACTTCAAACTGTATTACTTACTACAAACCAACTGCTTCATCAGAGATGGTATTTGTTTTGTGTGCTTTGTGTATTTGTCTCCTCAGGGGATCATACAAGTGCCTGCATCATGTCTGTATGCCCACGAACTGGCCTCTCCTGTGGGCCAGAGCATCTACAAGGAACCCTACATCAACCTGGTTGACTTTCTCTATTATCTGTAAATGAAGCCTCTTCAACATTTGCTGTGTTTTATTTATGCTACTGTTATTCATTGGTTCAGAGAATTGTTCTGCATTTGCAATTTTCAAACTTTGCTGCATTTATTACATCAGCTTGTTCAAAATATCTTTTAATATTTTAGTGACTGTCACTCCAGTGTCTATATTGCACTCATACTTTGAAGAAGCCCCTGAATGTTTCAAGATTTTTTCTTGTTTTAGAAATTTGAACACCGTAGTGCTACAATGTGAGTATGTCTGCCTTCAGTGAAAATGCTGTTGTCTTTCCTCGAAAACGTTTTATGAAACGAATATTGCAGTGTTAAAATATGCCATGAATTTGCTTGCTATTTAAGGTTAGATATGCAAGTGACTGAAAGCCAGAACAGAAATGGAGAAATGTATGATAAAAAGAGAAAATTGCCTGGCATGTTTTTCGTTTTTAAGCCAGTCTCAGAATATGGAGGTCAAATATTCTCAAATTGCTGAAGCCGACTTTTGTTAAACACTGCCTCCTGAAGGGCCTCATTGAAAGTAAAGACCCAACCTAATGAGCCATTTCAAAGATTTCATTTTCTCACTGCCGTGGCCAATTTAAAGGCTCAAGAAGGGGTTTCACAATGGACCGGCAGGCCAGATAATGACTAATCTCAGTCATCAAAGGTGGTCATGGGAAAACAATGTCATTTGTAAATGCTTCAACACAACTTTGATGCAATGTATGACTAAAAGCTGCTATTCCAAATCTAAAATTAAGGATATTAATAGAGTTTGCTGATGTCACAGCCCGTGCTTCTCTCTGAAGGCTTTACAGTAATACTTGCTGTGAGGACCTGATTGCCTTCCGTCCTCAAGGTCTTTGGTGAAGTCAGGTAGGGGAAAGGGGGGTGATTTGTGCCTTAGGGGAAGTTGTGCCACCCTCTGTTTCAATGGGCCCATAGAAGAAATTGGTCATGTGACCACACATTTTTGAAGAGTCAGCCATTTTACTCATCCTGCCAAGAGAGCCTTATTGAGTGAGAGGTAAGCACATCTACATTAAAAAATCCTTTCTTTTCAAAGTAAAATTTCTATTTCACACATGCTTTAGTGCTTTGGTAAGCTGCACTATGAGTCTATACATATGCAGGATGACATTAAAACAATGCATGGAGAAGAAAAAGATAGATGGAATAGAAGGCCAGGATATAAAAGAACTGGACTTGCCAATCAAGTCTTTGACAAGCCCTCCATAGCAATGTTTCACAGTCTAAGTCCCATGAAATGCCGTGAACTGGCTTTTGAGTATGCACAAAGAAATGACATCGATATCCCTGCTAGCTGGATCAGAGGAAAAAGAAGGTGGGTTTAAGTGTGCATTTGTTAAGAAAAAGTAACAGGGAACATTAATAATTATTTCCCCAGGAAATGTTCATTATCAGTTATCACCATGCAGATAGTTCACAGAGAAGCAAAATTGGGTACTTACTTATTTAGAGCATATAGCTTCAACTTAAGTAAATCTGAATGTAAACGGCAATGGCTCAATAAGGGACAAATTAAGAGATAAGCAAATAAACTTTTAATCTTTTCTAAGACGTGATTGGTTTGTGGCCTTTAAAGCACGCCACCATTTGTCATGCCTTACTCCTGAAGCAACCTCTCTTGGTAGAGCAACTGCCTTTAATAGGCACAACATGGGGGAGGTCTTTGATAACCTCTCTAAAGTGATGGACATGTAATCATATGGCCTTGACATGTTAGGCCCAGAAATTGTGTCCTGTGCACAATCTCCCTCTCACACTCACACTGACCAGGAAGCCTGGGAAGGAGCGGGGGAACATCACCTTTAGAGGGTCCCCTGTCCTCAATAGCAGAGTTGACATTTACAAAAACATCCAAGTACCTAAAACTGCATTAAACTTCTCTGATCAACAGAAATTTAATCTCATTTTAATTTCCCTCCACACAAGATGTACAATTGATGTGACAACAGTACAGACACAGTACAGTACAGATTGTCACAGAGAAAGGGAAGAAACAAGTGGGTTCAGAGACATCAGCTGAAAGAGGAGACCTTGTCACTGGCCTGTGCAGTGGCCTTTGATTGTTGTAAAATAACTTTAAATAAACCTTAACTTTTGTGTTGAATTTGTCTGAATCTTTTATATAGAATTACAGTTTCTGAGCTCAAAATATAATGTTTTACTTCCATAATAAATGGCACAATCTCTCCAAAGGCACAACTTACCTCGCACTGGGGGCAAGTTGTGCTTTTTTTTTCAGAAAGCTATATTTCTTAAATACTATATTACAGATCCAAAGTGATTCACAATAAGTTAGAGATGTTCGGCTTCCGAAATGTCAGGATGAACCTGACCTGCACTATAACTGACTGGCCTTCCCTAAACGTTTGAATGTCCAACTGTTCAATGTTTCAGTACTTTTTACACAACTTGCGAATTCACAACAGGTGGTTGATCCATGAATCGACCAATACATTTCCTGGTTTAATCAGAATTAGTACTTAAACAGTCCTCCTCATCATGCTGTTCACATTTTGACTTCATGAGACCAAGAAGACACCTAACAATTGATCAACAGTACCTCGCCACTGCGAGGCTTCAAACAGGATGTTCTCAGACGGAAGTGGCCACTGAGCTTAGTGTCATCAGTAGGTTGCAACAGAGATACAAAGAGACTAGAAGAGTCACAGAAAGGCATAGAAGTGGACGTCCTTTGGACACATCCCACACTGATGACGGCTTCATTGTGAACAGTGCCCTGTGGAACCGGATGATGAATGCCCCTCAACTCCAGGCACATTTAAGGGAGGTGAGAGGTACCCAAGTGTCACGTCAGACCATTCGAAACCGCTTACATCAGCGTGCTCGGCGTGCTAGACGACCTGCAAGGGTACCTGACCACACCATCAGGCACAGGCGTCATCGTCTTGCGTGGACCAGGGAGCATTTTCGCTGGACGAGGGACCAGTGGGTCTCAGTGCTGTTCTCTGAGGAGTTGATTGACGTTGAGCAGTAACGATGGCCGCCAACGATGTTGAGCATCAGCCACTGATGGTGGAGGTGTTGGTGTGGGCAGGGGTGTCTATACAGAACTGCCCTACATTTTGTGAATAGTACAGTGGCAAGCCCATACTACCTGAATAACATTAATCCAGTCATTGTACCCCCGCATGAACCCCATCCATTGTCATGGATGACAATGCTCCATCTCATCGAGGTTGCATCATTAGGGAACAGCTGCTGGAGATTGGGGTACCGCGAATGGAGCGGCCTGCACCTTCTCCAGATTGGAATCCCAAAGAAAACCTAGAGGATCAGCCGAGTCGTCGTGTAGAGGCTCGGGACTGTACTCCAGAACCTCAATGACCTAAGGGCCACCCTTCAAGAAGTGTGGGATGCCATGCCTCAGCAGCCAATAAGTCTACTTGTTAACAGCATAAGACGTTGTTGTCAAGCTGTAATTGATGCCCAAGGGCACATGACACATTATTGAAACATTGACATTTTTTGTTGAAGTATACTCAGTTGTTGGCTTGTTTCAATACAGTTTGATGAGGAAATCACGACTGCATGCTTTGACTTAAATGCCCTACTTTCATGATATATCACTGTAGTGTGAACTTGTTACGTTTCCCATAAATTTTATCCAAAAGCCAAATATCCCTAACTTTTTGAGTAGTGTATGTACATATTTTGGTTGTAAGCATTACTTACACAAGCAACACAGTTCCACACCCTGAAGCTACCCCTTTAGATGTTTGGCATCAGGCATAGTGACCTTAGTCTTTTGGGCAGCTGGTCCAGAGTGTTCCGTTCTACTGGCAATGATTTTCCTGGGAGCATACAAGTGTGCACACGTCGCTGTTAATAAATGGACCCAAATTCACTATAAAGGGGTACCTGCTTAACTCAATTACCCATGACCACAGAGACAAAATACAATAGACAAAGAATTTTCTTTTCAAATAAATGTACCATCAACATTACGATGTCCAATATTCAGCAGCATATAAGTTTACAGTCACTTTGTAATTATCCTTTTTCTCACTACCCGTTAGATACTAATTTACACCGACAGCCCTACAGTGGTGTACATTTTTAAACTAGCATGGTTTGCTTCCCTTGTTAGCTGGAGGATACTGTTTTGGGATGCCATTTTTTGGTACATGTGTATGAGCTGGCCAGACTTAATGCTGTTCAGGCCCAGAAATCCGCAATGAACACAAACATTCAAGTTCAGTTGATCCACCACATAAACCAAAATGAAAGGAAAAAACATTTTGGAATCTTCCTACAAGCAGCTATGGCACACCATCAGCACATCTGTGTTAGTTCTGGGTCAGTGTTTATATAAGCACAAAAGCAGGCATGTGTTAATAAAACCCTAGATATGCAAATGGAAAAACAAAACAAAACCAAAAAAACCCTCAAACTGCTTGTTTTGATGACACATCCCTTTAATCACCATCTCCAGTTAACCTGAAAGAACACTCAAAGTACTGTGTGACAAAATATGTAAACAAACCAAATGAGCAGCTTTTAATTTGCAACAATTACAACAGATGAGATACTAAGGATGGAAATCATGCATGAAAAAAGCATTGCAACATCAAACTCCAAACTTACATCTTAAAAAAAAAAAAAAAAACCACCATAGAATCACAACTCAACTCTCAATCATTACACACTGCTTCACAACACATATCACTTCTATTTCAAGAACAAAGAAGTGCCTGATACACTTTTCTTTTAAGTAAAAAAACCTTGATATTAGAACACAAAATGAACTTGGGATTCAGTTACTCCAGTTACAAGTAGTACAGAAAGTCATCCAGGTTGATGCTGGGCTCCTTGTGGATGCTCTGGCCCACCAAGAAAGCAAGTTTGTGGGCATACTGACATGGAGCAGGCACTCGTACAATACCCTGTGGAGACACAAGGTATGAGGTAGAACAACAGCCTGGATGTTAGCAAAATCAGAAATGTCATCTCCCTTATTAAAAATGGCCTTAACAAGTTCAAGGAAAATGTTTTTTTTAAAACATTTAATTTAAAAGCCTAATTTTCCAAAACTACCCTGTATGGTGCATAATCAAATATTTGAGAGAAGAGGTAGAAAACACTGATTTGGTCATATTCTGATTAAAAATTCCATAGAAATTCTGAAGCAAATTACATGCACTCAAAACTATAACATTTACCACTTTAAACCAGGAGTGCCCAACTCTGGTCCTGGAGAGCTGGTGTGCAAGTACAGTTTAGCCAATTCCTACTCAAACATGTTCACAAACCTTGCAATTAGCAGGCGAGTTGACAACCTAGAAATTAGCAGGTGATCTGTTTTTGAGGATCAAAATCAACGAACTGAACCAGAACTGGATTATGGTGTTGAGCTGTTCAATGTTTCATATGATCGGATCAAGTGGTGATTATTAAGGTGTCCTGTAAGAACCAAACGAACAACTAGTGCATGACACTTGGAACAGAGTCCGGAGGAAGGGGACCCAGGACCAGGTGGGATAAAGTCTAGCTGCCTTTGTCTCAGAGCAGTTTGTGTGTCTAGCAGTACTCCATCACAGGTGAATTTTTTTACCTGCCAGTTGTAATACATGTGGCAGAGTTTGTAGGTGAGCCTCTGCATGTGGTCTGGTTTGAGGCCGCTGTTGTCAAACACCACGTTGTAATGAGTGGGGGCAATGCTGCCCATGCGTACCGCCTGACTCACAATGAAAAAGTCATACCTGTTGAGGCAGAGACCAAAAATACAAGGGTGTACAATAAAAATCTCAAAAAGCATACAATCATGTTGTATAATGTAAAGTGCATGTAAAGTGGCCCGTGAGCACATCACAGCACACGGTGTGAATAATGTGAAATTCTTTCTCTGCATTTAACCCATTCACCAAGTGTCCAGGGAGCTGTGTGCGGGGACAGTAACTTGCTCAAGGGAACCTCAGTAATGACACTAGCAGTGCTGTGCAAACCTTCTGATTGCAGGGGCAATGCCCCAACCACTAGACCACCAGCTGCCCCAGAATTAAATATTAAACATATTAAACACCCCTCAACTTAACATACCATTCAGGCCGAGTGACCTCAGTATCGATGACAGTTCCTGGTGGAGGGTTGGCCAGTTTGCCATCAATACGAGCAAAGAACCTGGAGGTGATGCGTTTCTTCACCACCACCACTGACAGCTTGGGCCTGCAGACAAGACAAAAATAAAAATGACTGTGATAAAAACACCTTTTGAAGTAAAAAAAACTGAACTGCTGCCGAGATGTAATTCTCACGCATAGTCCTCGCCCATGGTCTTGATAGACTGCATGATCTGAGGGACTTCGTAGTTGACTACACTGTGCAGCATGCCGTCCCCCACTCCGTCTCGATACACAATGATACGCGATGGCAAGCAATTATTGTACTTCCAGTAAGCCTTTAGAGCACCTGAGAAGACAACATATGTTTAAAAAATCTACTTTAGGGTTCAATGTTACTTTGTCTTCAGCAGCTGTGTACACGTACATTGTGTTTCTTTATATACCACGGTGCACTACAAAAAATAAATAATAAATTGACAATGTAGCGGGGTAACAGCAATTTGAGTAGGATATGGAACTTAGTTTAACAGAATGAAAATATTGCACTATATATACACACGTTATTGTACATGCACATATGTTGCACTGGACTCATTTTCTTAATGCTCAGGACAGTTAGCAGCATAGAAAAACTACAATGAGCATGTGTAGAATAAGAACAATGACTGGTCATTAGGGTGCCTGTACTGGCAGTAAACAGGGTTACAGTAAAGTGCAGGTGCTAATTGAGAGTCCAGAATATAGTATGAGTGCAAGACAGTTTAAAAAATGTATAGACGTTTTAAAACAGTATAAATAATATAAAGTGAGGTAGTTCACTGAAATGTGCTGATCAGCCAGGAACTAGACATTTATATGCATTTAAGTGAATTTGTACATGCTCAGGGCCTTGATGGCCTGTGGTATAAAGCTCTTGCACAGAAATTATGTCCCAAAAAACCCTGAGGGTAAACAGATATCATTCAGGACAGGAAAACATTTTCCAGCACACATTACATACCCTTCAAGGACACTTTGAGTCCATCAATGATCTCTTGACCACGGTTCTGAAGGACACACTTGGAAAACCACCTGGGAACGGTATTATGTCAATATAACACTGGAAATACCAGAAGACACAAAATACCTGAAGACACAGACAGAAGTTCTTTTAATTACCTGGACATGCCCTGGTTAAGGCTGGCCACCAGTGCGCCTATGGACCTCTTTCCTGCTGCAGTGTCATGGTAGCAGTCAATGCCCACAATCATAATCTGTTTCAGCTGAAGGAGAGAAACAGGGTATGTCCAAAAAAATAAATAAAAAATTAAAATAGATAAATAAAAAATATCACCCAAGTACAACAGTGCATAAGTGTGAAAAAGTACACAGTAATCCATAGAGAGAACAAGACAGAAGACATTATCCCTATGTAAATATTCCAGAAAAAAAACAAAACATTTCAATTTATTCAAATTGCTTAAGAGGAAGCATTTATTAAAAGACTATAGGCCGTTAGTGGATATTTAAAAACAGCTCCACAAAAAGAAACAAGTACTGTTCAGGAGGAGCTGTGATGAACCTCAAATTGCTTTATGTTACTTTTACCATTATCACACTTAGCAATTTCTTTAACATTAAAATGTGTCCTTGTTTCTAAAAACGAGATTTCACAGCATATTTTTCTGCTAATGTAACACAATGTAATAAACAATACAACACGTCATCAGAATGAACCAAACATGTAGTGCTTGAGGATCTTACTGGAATGTCAATACTCCACAGCTCTCCTCCCATTTTGCAGTTCATCTGCAGAGCTATCTTAGTGGCCACAGTCATAAGGGCCTGAGGTCTGCTGAGGGTGCGAGACACCACACACTGGCTTGGAGTCGGGCAGTCAACACACAGGTACTTCTTTACACAGTCGTACTTGTCCTTACGGTTGGAGGGCAGGATCACAACAACCTACACAACCAGGAAATTTATAAGACTTACTGCCTGTAAAATTGTGTGCCTTTGCTTGCAGTCATGTCAAATTTTACTGTTCTAGCCCGAGGCCTGCAAGTTCAGCAGCACTGCCTTTTCTGATATCACTATTAATTTGTAACTAATAAACACATTTCTATTCCCCAGTATATCCCAAATATAACGAAAGACATCATGATAAACTCATCCTGTGAGTTTGATAGCATGCATTTGTGACCCACCATCTGAGTCTCACGTCCCACATTCTGCTGCAGTGCCCTCAAAAGAGACTCCTGCCGATCCTCATACTCTATCCTACTCAAAGTAATAATCAGAAATTATTCCACACAGGACAAAGAGAAAAGCTCTTCATAGAAGTGCACAAACATGTTGACTCACATCACTGCTCTTTGCATTCTGATGCCCATTGGTCCAGCCACTTTATTAAGGGTCTGCAGTAAAGAATGAGCTACATCACCATTGCGGCGAGTATAAAACATCAGCCATGACTCTAGAGGCATGCTGCTGATCAGAGGAAGACCTCGCATCTCTTTAGACCAGTCTGCAGTCCATGGATTATACTCGTACTGCACAGACAAACAAGCTCAAATTAATGGACATGCTAAAGAAAGAAAATATATGTGCATGGGTATACTGAGTGGTTCCTCTCACCATTCTGGTTCCCTGCATGATTCTTTCTGCAGGAAGGACTCTTCCTGTCAGACTCAGCAGATTGTTCTCAAAGCTCAGACCCCATGTGCTAAGCTCATTCTGAGCCTCTGCATTCCTGAGAGAAAGGACATTGGATAAAAATTAGGTACACATTGCTGTTGCATAACAATGTATAAGAAAGGAACAAATGTCATGTGAACTTAGCATTACTTGTTGATGTTGGTGATGAATCTGTTGAGACGAGCCTCTCTCTGTTCTGGAGTCAGTCTGGTGTGAGAGGACAGATCCTTCATGATGTTGAAGTCACTGCGCATCTTATCTGTCAAACCTAAATAGACAGATATGTGAAGCACAGAATGAAATGAGAAACACTGTTGTGCTTAGATGGTAATGCAGCAATAGACATACCTGTGAGGTAGCAAAACTCTGGGATGAGTAAAGCTGGTCCTGGTGGAGGTGCTCCTGCAGCGCCCATTCTCCTAACATGACTGACCAGCAGAACCTGGTTACCATCCGTTATGTCCAGACTGTATTGCTGCAGAGACACACATATCCTCAGAGAAATACGATTGAAACATTAAACAGGTGTCTGCCAGACACAAAGTGCTGTTACTGATGTGTTAAGACCTCTACCGTCTTGTAGTAGTCCTTGAAAGATATCTCTGTGTCTCCCCTCTTAAAGGTGTTGTTGGGGGTGTGGTCCCAGGAAATGTCATCAATCCTGTATGTCTTGTTGTTGTATCTTTAAGATAGGTAATTACAGCATGAATTCACACTGCTATCATCAATAACACAACTGGGAGTATATGATTATTTATGTAAACAGCGTGGAAAAGCTTCTTACTTGGTGAGGACAATCAGACCCACTAGCTCCTTGGTACAGACATCAGGAAAGCGCTGGTCTCCACATTGCTGCTTCAGACTGGCCATGAAGTCAAGAACAGTCTCACTGCGCAAAACTTTGTGGCTCACATCGGTACACAGCATGATGCTGGACTCATATTGCAAAATGTTGGTCACAAAGCCAGGCCAGATGGTCAGTCTGTAAAGGAACAATATTATATACAC
>JBBPCX010000016.1:749091-776432 GCA_037974365.1 Hydrocynus forskahlii
CACACACACACACACACATAGACTCACAAACATACTATACACACATACACACATACATATATACACACACACACACACAGAGTAAAGTAGTGAATTACTCTCTTAAAGGAGCAACTGATCTCATCACAAAGATAATTTGTGGCAATAACTTACACAGTGGACTCAAAAACTGCAAAGAGTCCATTGGGTGATATTTACATTGGTATTTACTGGTTGATGCAATGTCAGATAACAGTTTGAACATGTCCCAAAATGAATTTTAAAAGAAGTTGTAACAATTTCACCTGTGGTCATCAGCTGATAACTTGCACACACTGCAGAATGCTTCCCGGTCATTCCCCATGACTGGCTTAAGCCGGTCTTTAAATGACAGGTTATCCAGCCAAGTTTGAGAAAACTCCCTATCTCCCTATAGTTGTGCACTACCGATTGAAATTTTCTCAACATGCAGTGGGCCTATAACCTTACAGTATTTCATGGATGCAAGACTATCAGCCCATAGCCTGCATGACAACACACACAATTAACATTTTTTTAATAACCCGATATCCTATAGTAAAAGCAACACTGACATAGGAGGGTGCATTGACTAAAGTTGTATGGATGCACGTTGTTTTATAACAAGGAGAGGCAAAGTTGTACATTACCATGCAAACATGACAACAACTGGTACCAATCTGGCGCACTTACAGTTGTTACTAGTCATAATTCTCATTTCGGATATCAAAAAATAAAAAAAATTAAAAAATTAAAAAAGATAATGTAATTATGACTAGTAACAACTGTATTGAAAATATCTGAAACGAAAGTTTCTCCTAGTAACAATTGTATTTCAGATATCTGTAATGTTCACTGTAGATAGGAAGAACGTCGTTTTGTATATCTGTAATGTTTATTTTGACTAGGAAGAACTGAATTACGGATATCTGACGAACATATCCACTCTTGCTATTAAAGGCACTGCATTTCCCCATTCCCCGCTGTAACTCTGTGCAAAAATAAAAGCGGCAAGTGACTAATATTAAAATGTCTAATATAGGATGGGCTCTGCTAATATGGAGCAGTGGGCGGTCCAGGACACTGGACTGCTGCTTGATGATTGGAGGAGCTGTCTAAAGGGCGGAACCCCTAGCAGCCGCCTTAACTAAATGTGCTGTCAATCAAAAAGGGGTTCCGCCCTTTAAACAGCCCCTCCAATCATCAAGCAGCACTCACAGAGAAGATGAGCTTCCCAGGAAGTGAAGATTTTGGTGCATTTATCTAATAACTGTCATCGTATAGGAAGCGGAGCTTCTCTTGCAGCCACCATTGATTGAGGTGGTGATCAAAAAAATGACTACCAAGTCAAACTGCGCTTACTACCTTTCAAGGGCCTTAATTTGGGCTGATTTCATTTACTACCTTTTTCTACCGCGCGGACACCCTGAAAACTGACAACCATCACTGGTCTTAAGCATGCCATTAAAAGTGAAACAGCACCTGTGCTGAGGGATGGTGAGAGGATCATCAGGACTGTAGTAATGACGACCAATCTGCTGCATGTTCAGCATTCTCAGGATCCTGCAAAACACAGACTTGATTAGATGCATGTTTTAGACTGACTCACTCAAGTTAAAAGGAAAATAAAAGACTACTGAACAGATGGTTGAATGTATCGAGCATCTACTGTTATATAAACCAGCTCATACCTTCTGAAAATAATATTGTAGAACTGAAGACATACAGGAGAGGATGGAGGCAGCTCATTTGTCAGAGTGACTGTGATCTGGACTTTCTCTCCTTGTCTGGTCTCACTACACAGTACTGTCTCCTATGGAGACAAATAGTCCACCCTGAGTTTTGATTCAGAGCCAAACTTAAGTCCAGTGAGTCCAACAGAACACTTCTAAGGACATTTTCAGTAATGATCAAGTTATCAAGTAACAATCAATAAATGACAGGGAACATTCTACAATTTTCACTCTTCCTACAAACCATAAACCTTCGCAGGCAAAACAAGCTAGTAAGCACTTCACCTTAAGCAACTAAACCAAACATGCAAACGAAATTAACATTGTTCAACCTTTTAAAAACAAGCTGAAACGAAATCAACATTAATCTTTAAAAGCAACAAAAACTACCCATTTCCCGACAGTCACAAGTATTTAGTAGGGATTTACTTCTGTTCAATGCAGTGTCCGTAGCCAACAAATACACAAAGCTAAAATTCACTACTAAAGAACTGCAGCCTAAAAATGCAAGACTTAGCTCAGACCTGCACATTAGAGATTTAATTCTCATTATTGGACTTGCGAACACCTGTCATGAGCTTACGGTGTTATGAAGTTTGTGAGGGAGAAACAATATAGCTCCATCAAATGTGCGCGCTTTGCCCAGGGTTTCATCATGTTGAAAGAGAAGAGCTGACCGCAGACGTCGAGACTCCATGGGTGGCTTGAAGTCCACATGGTACTGATACAAAGCCCACTGGGGCCGCGACAGCAACCGCATGAAGTTTGCCCTGAGCTCAATTCGCGAACCCGACAAACCTACAAGGGGAAAATGACAACACTGACAGACTTCACAGCTTTAAAAAAAATTATTTATTTTTCAGTTGTTCCCATTACCATTGTAATAAGGGAAATAAAAAGTTAATAAATCTCAATGATGAGCTGCTAGAAAAAAAAATTCAATGGAATTTCCATTTTATATGCCTCAGAAAATGCAGAACATGAAAGCTTTTCTGATTACAAATGCTGGGTAAATAAACCTATAACCAAACCTATAACCTCTGGCATAAGGACGAAAGCTTCAAGATCACACACACCAGTCACATGGATTTGTGTCCGCAAAATACAAACTGCTACACTTGTGTACTGATGTTCTGCAGACATGTGACCGCGCCATACTGGACGGCGAAAGTGAGGGTTTGATAGAGAGAAAGAGATAGACAGAAATGGACTACCGACAAATAATATACTTTTTCATTTGTTGACAGCTGTTTAAATATGTCAGTGCCGTTATCAGTGGAAGTTGGCTACCTGAATGGAGTCCACAAACATCAATACTTTGAAAAGCTTTCTATAGCGGACTTAAAAACGTATCTTCTCCCCCCGGAGAGCTTTACGGATTTAACCAAAGCACCTTGCCTGCCCGACTTTACTCCACACGATTAATATTTCAATCTTTTTAACAGCACTTCGTTAATTTCACGTATTAAACCTTTAAGCGCCAGTTTAAAGGCTGATGTTTTGACATCAGTATTTCAAAAGCTTGTGACTTAAAAGGGGTTAAAGATAGAGACTGTAAATTAGAAAAATGTTGGGCATTTTGAAGTTTGAAGTACAGTTTGAAGTGTCTGGGTGCTTGCACCGCGGAGCTTTGCTGCTCGGAAGGTCTGTGGGTGACTAAAGTAATGGGACACCCAGGCGAGGTGAACGGTTTTGGCTAATAACTCTGGAGGGTATTGTGGCAAACGGGGGGAAAAAATCATTGGAAAGGTCTCACGAGCCCTATCTAACTGTGAAGTTCGATGGGGATTGGTGCTTACCCCGCGGCACTATGCCTCTCGTAATGTCCTTTGACTGCCTCCGCTCCACGAGGCTCGTTTCCACTGCTATTTACTCGGTATTTTGAACAGGAAGATGATGTAATTTTGGTCTTAAATCAAAGTACTACATGTCTGCTAACTAGTGATAGGGAATACAAATGCTATATTACATTATATTTGTAACTACAGTCTATTTTATTCATGATGACGTCTTATTGCAATTCTGTGACTTTGGCGCTTAGAGTTAAATGCATCCATATTACATGCATGGAGAAATGTGTTAATAATAGGAACAGCCCACCACACAGCATGAAATAACCATTTTTATTATGTCTGTGAATCCCTCTTATCTCTTTTAAACTACTAACACTTTCTGTCCAATCGCACCTAACTCACTTCTGCCGTCCAGCATGGACGTCCATACAGGCGCGGGGGAAAAGTGACGTCACATGCAGATCATCAATACACACGCACACGCACACACACAGACAGTATATGTACATGACGCAGACAGTATATGTATACATTGAACTTACAAATACTTATACAAGCACACCTAGAAAAAAACAGTCTCAACAGTCTGTATTTGTTGAGAATATCTTAAAAAGCAGATATACATGTAGATATGGTAATTATATTTTAGAACAACAATCTCTACACACACCGTTAAAAAAAAATGGATGGCCAAATGACACTGACCTGTTTTCGACTCCTTAACATGCTCCATGAGTTGGCGAGTGTGGACACCAGCATCATGAAAATCTCGTCTGCGCCCTCCTCTTTCACCAATCTTCACCTGCTGGAAGCCTGCAGAAATCTGTAAAGCAGCTGGAGAAACCAAACAGAAAAGGATGGAAGATTATAAGCACAAAAATTCAAATGGGAATTCATTTTGCACTTGTCAATTCAATATTCAATCTGAGCATGTAATTGTTAAATATTTTTTGCATTCGGCAATTCAATGTGCAAAATGCTGATGCAATCCTTAATTCATTTCAAAATATTTTGAATTTAAAAAATTGATTTAGCAATTCAGTGAATTGCATTTCGCATTGCCACAGGTTTTCTGCCTTTTTATTCAAATGGCAATTCATTTTGCACTTGTTAATTCAATATTTAACCTGAGCATGTAATTTTAAAATACGTTTTGCAATTGGCAATTCAATGTGCAAAGGGCTGATGCAATCCTTATCTCATTTCAAAATATTTTGTATAGAAATCAGGATAACTATTAAATGAATTGCATTTTGTATTGTCATGGGTTTTTTGCCCCTTTATTCAACAGGGTATCTGCATGTTTAAGGAGGCCAAATTTAAGCCTTTTTAAGACTTTAAGGCCACTTTGACCAAATTTAAGACCCTACATTCACAAAACAGCAAAGAGCAAGTGACCGCCTTACAAATAGTCCTACCCAAACACTTATTGGAACTGAATGCGCTGAAAAATAACTGCTCTACAGAGCATGGAAGTGCATGCATTTCACAACAAAAACATTACAGTACTAAGTTCTGTGACCTGATTACAGAGAATAAAATAAGTTACATAAATTCCAATTACATGCATATGTAAACTGAATATGTAAGTGAATTGTGCTACAACTTCCACAATTACGGCATAGATCTTAGTTCTTCCATCTTTGCCTCCTGCTCAGCTTCCACTTGTTCTAATTTTCTGTGTCTCTTTCTCTGTGTGTCTGATTTTGTGATGAGTTGGGCCATCAAGATTCCACTTTTCCCTTCAGCTTCTTCAGGGTTTATGCAGGAATCCTATAGTCAAATTTGCTACTTCTACTACCACAATATTTTAAACTATTTTTAACTACCAACATGACAACGAGCAGCCTTTTTTTTTTTTTTGGTGTCAAGTTGTCCTTACCTTAACCCTAGACCTTGGGTTATCTTAACCATAACCCTTAGTCCCACCCTAATAAGGTCAACTTGACACTTCTTAAAACAAATGACACGTTACAACAGCCATAAAAATTAATACAAGTGTGTCATGTCACAAACACACAAACTAAGACAGCCACACATTCTTACATACACTGAAGTAGTGAATTACTCTCTTAAAGGAGCAACTGATTTCATCACAAAGGTGATGAGGCAATAACTTACACTGTGGACTAAAAACTGTCCAAAGAGTCCATCGAGTGATAATGGGTGGTAACTGTTGGTATTTATTGCAAACGAGAGCCTGCAGTATGATGACCGATCTTATGACATAATATAACCATCCGTCTACAGCAAATACGACCAGACAGATACATCATTGAACACATACACACAGCCAACTGAAAGCAAACTCAAGTTAAAAAGCACTACAGCGGGTGTTCTCACTCTCTCACACGTCACCACGGCGGGTGCATCTGGTGGCCAGCCCACTGTGCTGGCTGCACCATCATCTTCATCTCTAAGTGCCACATTTTTGTATGTGAGGAACCCAAGGTGTGCTAGTGATACACTCTAGCTTTCGCTTGCTAGCCATTTTTAGTATGACTTCGTTCTCAATCTCAAAGTTTCGTCTTTCTTCTATTTGGTGCACACGTGGCTAATTTGCATAAGGGCACAGGATTGGCTGGCTCCGCTCGCCAAAAATATTTGTGAATAATTTTTTGGAATTCTGAATATTGGACACGGTGAACTTAAAACCATTTTAGTGATTAGGGACATTTTTTCCCCCAGAATTTGGGGGGTGGGGGGGGGATGACCCCCTGAATTTCCCCATTTCCCGCTGTAACTTTGTGAAAAATAGAAGCGGCAAGTGGCTACTAGCTAATATTAGAATGTCTAATTTAGGACGGGCTCTGCAAATATGGAGCAGTGGGCGGACCAGGACACTGGACTGCTGCTTGATGATTGGAGGAACTGTCTAAAGGGCGGAACCCCTAGCAGTCGCCTTAGCTAAATGTGCTGTCAATCAAAAATCAAAAAGCAGCACTCACTGAGAAGATGCGCTTCCCAGGAAGTGAATATTTTGGTGCATTTATCCAATAACCATCATCTTTGAGGAAGCGGAGCTTCTCTTGCAGCCACCACTGATTGAGATGGTGATGAAAAAATTTACTCCCAAGTCAAACTGCGTTTACTACCTTTAACTACCTTTCAAGGGCTTTAATTTGGGCTGATTTCATTTACTACCTTTTACTACCACACTTTTCTGATGCAAGCTGATCAGCATCTTTATGTAGGCGGCTGCACACCTGTAGCAGTTTCTTTTTCTTAAACTCCTCTATGGTTTCTTCTACAGCTTTGCGCTTCTGTGCCTGAGTATCAGTGATTTCCTTCCTCTTTTGCTCTTCTAGATGCAGTCGGAATTTGGACCTTGCTGATGCAGCAGATACGAGTAGTTCCTTTGAGACAGGGACTTTGTGAACTCCCCCACAGACGCCAACATAAACACAGAGCAACCTTTGGGCAAACATTGTGTCTTCCTGTATATTGCAGGTCTCCACCTCTTTGTTTACCGAGAATCCTCTCTCCACTGCTGCTTGTCCATGGAACAGGAAGAAGTAGTTTCTTGCAAAACTCCCATAGCTCCTGATAGCTTTGGCTCAGGACACAATGGAGAAATGCATCCAGTCTGTTCTCTGCCGTATGACTGGTGTCTTGTTACGCTGTGCAGGCACCACAGTACCTCTGCCTGAAGGGTCGCGGTGGACCCAAAGGTAGCCCTGAGGTCTGTTAATGTAACTGTTGTTGCGGTCGCTTCTGGGTTCAGAGATGGAGCTGAAGTCTGTGAAACTGTTGAGATGGAACAAAACTGAGAAATGCAGGCATATGGTTCGCAGGTTTTGGCAGCAGCTTTGTGCTTCTTGCTGTGCATATGCGACTAGACAGCTTTAACTCCCACTGAACCAAGTTTAAAAAGCTTCTTGCACAGCATACAGCGGGCCTCATAGCTACTGCCTGGAACTGGTTTTAACCATGTTGCAAATGTGGATTTTCCATCCAGTTAAAGGGGACATATTATGCAAAATTCACTTTAGTTACAATAGGTCTATGGGCTATACAAAACATGTTCATTAAGTTCTTAGCACAAAATCACTCACATAAAGAGATTTCACCAGCTCTACTCTTCAGTTTGTCCCATTCAAAATGTGCCGTTTGGATGGAGGGCCCCTATGTGACGTCAGGTGGGGGCCAATTTGCATAGAACCACCCCTCATCTGTCAAGACCCCACCCACTAGCCTGTTGCTTGTCACGCCTTTCAGCGGCCATCTTGGGTCTTTGCAGCTTTATGTATGCTGAATTCAGCCGTGCCTGACCACTGCAGTGGCAAAAACTCGCTCAAAACACAATAAAACAACCTATTGGTTAAGGCAACGAAATTGATGTGAAAATACACCAATCACGGCATAAAATGCGTGTTTTGTTCCCGTATACGGTAAGGCGCGTTCCGCTGCGCCCCAACACCAAATCCGCCATTACGTCTGCTAGATTTACGAGCACGGATAAGCCGAGCGCAATGTCTACCCGGACACATGAAGTGTTGGGTTCGTCTTGCTCTGGGTCCAACATGGGGTCGAACATGTAGGGCTGGATACCGCCTATTTTCTGTCTTTTCAACATGTTAAGTGTCCCAATACACCTAGTGTCTCTCACGCTTTCTCCCTCCTTCCCTTCCTTCAGCCTGGTCACCATACAGGCTAGGACCACTGTCACAGATTGAAGGGATGGAAGGAAAGAAAGAAAGACAGACTTTCACTGGTGTTAAGGACAAGGATTCTAATGTAAAATTCAAAATTTGGTTCGATGATCACAACTTTCAAAAACTCATTAGAACACAGCAATATTTTGCTTATTTAGCAAACAGCTCAAGGAAAGGGGCTTGTTGTGTCCTTGCTTTGTTTACTTCTGGGAGTTCCATTGGAATTTTCCCGCGCGTTAATTCTGACCAATCGAAAAGCAGTTTAGGAAATACGTTCAATGGCACATCTGACCAACAAGTGATGTAGACGTTGTCATGTGACTGCACCTTGGTTCGTTTCAACTGGTTCAGACCAGAGCAATCAGTGTAGTGTGTAGTGTGAAAAGGACACAAAACGGCAGAAGAATGCTACAACGTATCATTTGTTGACCTTGGTCCGGACCAAATGAATCGAACCACCGTTGTGAAAGCACCCGAAGTTCAGGCGTAAACCAGGGGGCAGAAAAGGAGAAGGATACAGATCTGAATTTAATGGAGCTAGAGAATTGTAGTGTGTGACCAGATCTTCACGTGTGGTGAAACTATGAATGTCTATGAGGGAATCAATGGTAGAGGAGAGAGAATGCAAGTTAATGTCCTTAATGTTACGGAAAGAAATGAAACAGGGGAACTTAGTAGTAGAGAGAGAGATTGAGATTAAATGAGAGGAGGAAGTGGTCAGTTATGGGAAGTTCGTCAGCAGTACAATCAAGAGGGGAGACACCAGAACAACATATTAAGTCCAAGATGTGACCTTTGGAGTGAGCGGGAACTTTGGTGTGTTGCTGAAAACCAAAGCACTCAAGGCAGGATGTAAAGTCTCTGGTCAAAGGGTTGTTAAAATTGTCCATGATGAATGTTGAAGTCTCCCAGCAGTATTTGGTGAAAGTGTGGAGAGGTAGGGCAGAAAAGTAGCAACGTCATTTAGTAAAAATAAAGTTCAGTCTGTAATGTTAATGTGAAAGCTGTTTTTTGCACAACAAAAGTTACTGAGTAAATTATTGTTAATGAATTTGATGTTATCTAAATAAAGATAGACCTAGACTTTGTCTTGTGTTGAGGTGGGTGTGAAAGCTATTTCTGCTTTAGCAGATGACCTGGAAAACAATCAGCCATCAGCAATAGGTGAGTTTCATAGGTTTTCACTCTCACAGAGGGAAGATGAACTATCCATCTTTACTGGACTTGTCACGGGACAGGTACAAACCAAATGCAGTCAGTGACACAGAGCAGGGAGACCCGTTATCAAGATACCACGTCATCTGCTAAAGCAGAAATAGTTGCAACAGGCTCTTCTGTCGCCATTACATTTGTCGTATTTTCTTTTGCCAGTTATCGGCACATGCCTCGTTTCTCTCAGAAGCATCACCTGTTTGTCTTTTAGTAACTATTAAATATCTGTTCGTTTTTACCCTCTAAGGCTCTGACAGCAGTGAATGAACAGGTTGCTAACAATGTGAATTCTTCGTTCTGCCATGAAAACTACTCGAATGTTAAACATTAGTTCTGTATGACTTTCCTCCAGGACTCTTGTGCACCACACTTTGGGAATCACTGCTCTGAATGAACAAATCACAGTTCAATTGATTCTGGTGAGGCCATGAACAAGGAAGTGATGGCATTAGTGAAGGCCCACCTTGATGAGCGGTCTGAACGTTGGGAATTGTCAGTCGAGTTTTTCTCCCTAACATGCAATGCAATTGCTGGGGCACTACTGCATTTTAATAAAGAGATGATTCGCCATTTGAATAAAGGGGCAAAAAATCCATGACAACACATGCAATTCAGTGAATAGATATCCTAATTTATATACAAAATAATTTGTAAAAGATTGCATCAGCACTTTGCACATTGAATTGCCAACTGCAAAATGTATTTTCAAATCACATGTTCAGACGGAATATTGAATTAACACGTCCAAAATGAATTGCCATTTGAATTTGTTGCTTATAATCTTCCATAGAGGTGAGCATTGGCAGTAATGTAAGTGCAGCAGAGTGATATTTAAGCTACCTTCCGTTGCCACCACTCCTGGGGCTCTTTTCTGTCTTCCTCTGCCCACCAGCTCTCCCTCTGCAGGGGGTGGCAAGACAGGTCTTGCGGCCTCCTGGGATGATGTGGGTTGCTGAAAAAGGAATTTAAAAACTGTTACTGTAACTCCCACTACACTTTGCAGCTGAACAACTAAAACACCAAACCCTGTGCATTCACTGCCTAGGTGGTGTGTGGGCAAATTCATAAATGGTCTAATTTAGGATTAAACATTGCCAGAATAAAACATTGCCAGCACAAAATTCCTATGACAACAATTGCATATACATCACATGCACCTATATATGCATATATATAATATATATGCATATATAAATATATAGATGCATATAGTCAATAATATGTGGCTAACGCAGGCCCACCAGGCTAACACACTGTGATAAAAATTTTATTTAAAGTTGATATTTTAGCAAAATATTTGATTAACACTATACATAACTGCAATCTCCCAGTTACCAAACTGATTTTTGGCAATTGTATCATGATAACTAGTGATGCTTAGCAAACCATCTGATATCAAATGGACTGCTTCAATACATGCCACTGTATTTATTATATACCTTGCATTTTTGATCCAGTTGCTATTTTTGCACAATTTTGTATTGCTGCCTGCCTCAATCTTAGTACACTTAACTTTCTTTGAACACTTAATGATTCTGAGAAACTAGTACATTTTCAGCATTTGACAGACCCCCTTATCTACATCAACATAAAAACTTTGTGGTCCTGCCCTGCCTGCAGTTGTATAGCACTGTGGTGTTCGTTTTAGTTCTTAGAGTTGAAAATGGCAGTTCATGCCACCTATTTAGTGGCAAAGCTGAGAAAACTGGATGCATGTTTGCAGTCTTTGAGAAGAGGTGGGTTGATGCATGGCTGTACTTGATGCTCTAAGAGTAATTTTGGTTCTCTCCACTCTATTGTAGTTCTGCCATGCCAGCAGTTGTGGAACTATGTTGTTTTTGTTCTTTGTGTTGAACCACAGTAGTTTGTTCCACCAATTTACTGCCAAAGCTGAGAAAGTTCTTGATGCACATTTTTAACCTTTGAGAAGAGGTGGGTCTATTCAGGCTGTATTTGATGCTCTAAGACAGGGGTACCAAACTCCGGCCCTCAAGTTTGATGGTTCTCCTCAAACACATTCACTAAACCTGACAATTAGCGAGGTGAACAAGGTGTTTCTGAGCAGGGAAACCACTAAAACGTGCTGGACCACGGCCCTCCAGGACTGGAGTTCGATACCACTGCTCTCAGAGAAATTTTGTTTGTTTTCTGTGTTGAGCCATGGTCCTGGGGGAAGGTTCTGGTTTCACTATATACTGAGTTAATTGCAACAGCAAAACACTACTTAACTAGATACTAGTTCATAACAGGTAAATATTATGATGCTGATGTAGGATTAATATCACCCAGCACCCCTGAGAACGTCGGGGAATATCGCGAATATTAAACTGCAGAGGCAGACTTCTCACCGCTCCCGGAGCTCCAGCCTCCTGACCGCGGGCTCTGCCCCGGGATCGGGCTCTGGCACGGCCAGTCATCACTGCTCAATACCCTGTAAACTAAAGGAAATGTATTATCATCACCTATTGCATTTGAATACATGTATCCTTTTCTATTGGAACTAAACGGACATGAAAATAAAAATCATTTCTGCACTGAGGGTGAGGACAAAAGTTTCTCCCGCTGGTTCAAATCCGAATCCGGTTTGATCCGGATTAACGCCCGTTAGCACAACGGCTGAAACCTGAACCCAACACACGAACTATTAGGGAAATACCATTTACTGACAATCTTTTGACACAAGTTTTTTACACATCGCCTTAAAACAGTGTTTGGCCATTTTAATTACTATTTAGGCGTGATGACTGCAGAACTAGCCTTTTCCACGTTAACTACACAAAAGACGCACATGCTTAACAACCAAACACTCAGTATAAACTACAGGAATGGTTTGAATGGAAATGAATCAGAGTATTTCTACTTATACTATTTCTCACTGTATCAACCTACTTAAAAAATAACGCCATGAGCTCTATTAACTGGTTTACTTATCAGTTTCACCGATTGGTTTTTACCTATAAACGAGTAATTTGACATAAAAATACGTTTTACAATAATGATAATGGTAATAATAGTGTACACGCTTTTAAATAGTGATAAGAAACATCACAAATTATTAAATTCAACAACACTCCAGCTCCGACCCTCACCCAGCTGTAGTTGGCGTTGGTTTGATTTCAATTAACTCCCAAAGAGGTGCTGCATACTGTTCTCGCCAATTATATATCGCTCCGCACCATTCATCAGATCCGTTTTTTTTTTAGAATGAACGGTTTTGAAGACTTTCTTTGCACCGTATGATCATACTATATATATTATATAATTGCAGTAACAGAGCACTTCGCACTGTTGTCTGATTTCGAAATAAGGCGATGAGGAGCTACTTTCTTTGGAAGAATATTTGCTCATTCAGAGTAGTGAGGCGTTCCCCCGTGATAGGTGTCGACCAGCTTCATGCAAAGCAACCTGTGTCCACCAGGTGGAGACAAAACACAAGTATTTAAAATCAGATACAAAGTTTTCCACGGCTAAGACATAAGACGCCTGAATTTGTGATTGACAAAGAAAAACATCTATTTTTCCTCAGAGAAAAGCAGTTTTTTACAAGTCTTGTACGTGTACATTTGTCATTATATTCGAGTTCTGTGTAAACACCATTGGTGTATTTACGTATCGACACCTACTCAGCCTACAGTAGTTTAACCCCACGCAATGAGAAGTAGCTTTGACTGAGGCACAATACAACAAACCAGAGCAGAGATCCTCCCAAACAGACCCGAGCTTATTTACATAAATCAGCCATAAAACAGTTCTCTAATAGCTAAACTAATAGAGATCCATGAGAAAAAGGAAAGAGGACAGTGTTCATTACATAAAATCACACAAACATTATCCGTGGACCTCTAGGGAAAATACAGTACAAGAATATGGGAAAATCTAGAGTCCTCTTCATTTGAAGCACCTGACTAATTTTTCCACTTCTTGTCCACTTCAAAAGCCTCACATACCACTGTAGCCCACCTGTTGCTGCTCAGTTAGCTCCATCCCAATGATTACTGGTCAGTCTCTGACCACAGTACCACTGTTGTCCCGAGATTGTTTAGATAGCGGCACATTCTTAGCTTAGCAGTGACACTGCTATGATAGTGTATGAGTTACTGCCTATGAGAGTATCAGGCATGGCTGTGTTTATGTGGTTTTTATACATGTCAGCATCACTGCTAGGTGGAGAGAGGTCCACTATCCAAACCTCTCTAACCAAGAGCATCTCTGTGGTCAGAAACTGAAGTGCAAGAACAGGGCTAACACAATTTGCAGCTTCTCTGGTACAATTTGGGCCTTATGTGTTTATCAAGGTGTAAAAATCTGATTTGCTGAGGTGTGAGACATTTCCACTTTTTAAATTTTCTTTCTTAAAGTTCTTTATCCTCCAGGCCTGTGTGGACCTCTGAGACGTCAGCGATGTCTTTTTTCGCTTTGCGAGGGAAATAAGGCCTCCTCCCCGCCCCTGCACAGCAAAGCTGTCTCCTTTCATCGTACATCATTTGTTTTGATGTAAACAAGATCAGAGAAAGCTGGGTTGGTGGGATGCACAGAAATAGGCTTTGACACAAATTCTGAATGAACACTTCTCAATTTCTGTTCAAAGGGAAGTCGGCGGCGGCTGCAGTGTGCATCGGGAGAGATTTCTCTTGTATCTGGCAGCGGGCTGGCGCATTTGTTGTTCCCCCGCTCGCTTTAAAAGTTTTTTTTGCTGCTTTTCCACGAAGCTCGGATTTAAAGCGAGGTTCTAATGAGCTCGGGCATCGTAGCAGTGAGGTAGACCCTGGTCAAAGTCAGACGCTCTCCGCTTTTGATGATGCACCAATCACACATAAACATCTCCTATCGCACTGTTTATTGCTCCTCAGTCCACTGCTAGGCCTTTTTTGATGCACTCCTTGTGACGCAAGAACGTCGCCTGTTCTTTTGTGTTTTAAGTGAGCATTTGCATGGCTCAAGCTTAGCCCATGCTAATGGACCCACAACCGAGTAAAAACTCTGTTCAAAGCCTTCAGAGCGTTTTGGGAGATCAGAGAAGAAACACGCACACACACACACACACACACACACACACAAACACATGCACACACACAGCAGCTCTATGAGTAAAGTTGGTTTAATAATAACGATATTAATACCCTTCTCTCTTTTTTGTCAGATGAAAAGATTTAGCGAGGCCTAGCATTGCCCATGCGTTTGAAAAAGGG
Source organism: Hydrocynus forskahlii (assembly GCA_037974365.1). Classification (NCBI taxonomy): domain Eukaryota; kingdom Metazoa; phylum Chordata; class Actinopteri; order Characiformes; family Alestidae; genus Hydrocynus; species Hydrocynus forskahlii. The sequence continues at coordinate 763,671 of JBBPCX010000016.1, forward strand.
TGTCCGGCTGCATTTTTGAGGCCTTCCTCCTTCTCCTGATTGGCCTTTTCCCTTTTTGGTTTCCTTTGATGAAAGTTTAATGCTTTAGACAAGCAGCACCCCACAGCCATCCCGTCTATCTAATTATTTATCCTAATTCAGAGAAAAGACTCCGCCTACCATCCGCCATTTTTCGGAGGGGAAAAACCTGGCACGTCGAAGGGCATTTGGAGGCACATCTCTGGCTGGCTTTCATGTCTGAGATCTAAGAGTGATTAGAGGCTTCATCCTAGAGGGAAAAAATCCTCCAACACTGTTTACCTGCCCGTGAACAAGACAGATCAGTGTCATCTTAGGGGTGATGGAGAAACGCGGCAGGCTTTCACGGGGCCTCACTCGGCTTCTAAACGCCGAAGTGATTTGGGGACGCCTGGTGCTGCAGAGATGAGGCTAAAATCAAAGTTGCTTATGAGAACTGAGCGGTGCGGCATTATATGGGCAGACATGCACCTTTGATCTCTTTGTAATCCCTCGCTGATTTGCAAAAGCGGTTTACTGATTCATTGGTCTTTTATGGTGTCTGCCATGTCATAAAAAGTCAGAAGAGCCTGGCTGCAGTGTCAGTGGCAGTGATTATTACATGTCAGCCACTAGAGGGAGTGTTACAGTAACTCTTATAGGGATCTGTTGGTAAATCCTAAAAGCATGCGTGGCTTATTGCAACAGAAGACAATCTAAATGCATCAACAGTAATTTAACAATCAGTTTAATCACAAGTGCAGTGGTGTGTCTATGCGGGTCTATTGAATATAACCACTGATTTACCATACACTGATGTGGCTAGATAATATACAGCAATAGTATGGAAACACATCAAAGATGACAGAAACACCAACATTAAACTCGGAGCTCCATTATATGATTTGATTTTATGTTTTGTTGAGTTTTGATGAGCTTTTGATGAGTTTCTATTTTATACTAAGTGAATTTGCTGTTTTTTATTCGTGAGAATAATTCTAACAGAATTATACTACCTTATAATATACTGGGTTAGGCTTCTGACCCAGATTTAGGTTCTTTTGTTGAGGAATATATGTGGAATGGTGTGTTCATAGGGTAGAAAAAGTAGTGAAGGCTGAATGCTGTATACATTCTTCCTTTCTGTTACGTTTCATCTCTCGATGTTTGCAGTGTGTGGACAGATGCAATGTGTGGACATGTTGGAGTGGGGCTCTCTAAGAATTTACAGGATTCTCACCTATTTGAACACCCCTACATTTTCCATGAATACTTAATACACAAATTGGGACTCTGTGAAAAGAGGATTATAGGCTACAGTTGGCAAACAACAAATCAGTTGAAGATTATTCAATGTACAGAGCACACTGAGAGTTTTTAACCATGAAAAGTAATGTTTTTTTCTGTCATCTGTCACTATTACTACAGAATTAACTTGATGTGCATGCTCAAATATCTTCAGACATGGCTTAGTTACTTAAAGCACTTTTCCACCGGTATATAGAAACCATGCTGTATCTAAAGAAAATAGAAATTGTATTATGCTTTGGTTTTCCAGTGTATCTCAGTCCGGTAATGGTGTTTCTGACACGATTCTCTCCCCATAGTTTATGGTCAGTCATCGTCCCAAAACCACGTCCATGGACTCGAACCAGCGGAAATTTTTTTGTCAGAGCCACTTTTGTTACTGTGATGTTTAATTTTTTCATAGTCTTGAAATAGTTTTGTATTTTTTTCACAGTGGACAGTGCCCTGCCATCGAGCAGCATGGGTATGGCTTGGTTTTAATGGAAAAACATTTGTTTATTGTGCCAGTGGAAAAATGCTATTAGATACCAGAACTAGAGCACATTTTATAAATCTACTTTGAAGAACCCAAAGCCATTTTCTTACAACGGGTCTCCCAGTGTTCATCATTTGACAAAACCTGAAACCTAAAAACTGCAAATATGTCTTGCATTTGAAGAAGAAGCTGTTTTGCTCATAAAGGCACCCCTGCCATGATCACAATGTGGTTTCCCAGCTGTGTTCTAAAGCAAAACACAGTGTGCCATCATTGCCTGCGCCAACTCATTCGCAGAGAGGTCATGTGGGTCTTTAAATATGGCTAGCATTCAGTTCAAAATCCCACTGCTGCTGTTTGGTACACAGCATCTACAGACAACATTTTGTAGAACTTCTGTATAAGAAGACACACCTCCACACTGTCACAAAACTCATAGCACTCGCTTTGATGAAGATAGTGTCGCCAAACTCAAGTTATCAAAAAAAAAGTTTCTCTCAGACATGCGTCCCGCCTGCCTTAAAAAAAAAAAAAGAAACCGCAACAAAGGACGGAGCTGAAAGTAGAGAGAAAATGAAAGAGAGAAGAAAAAAAGCAGAAGTGTGAGCTGTGGTAGGCCAAAATTAAAGGTGCCCCCTGCCTGCTAGGCTGATGATAGCCCACCAGGCCTCAAAACAAGCCCACCTGAGAGAGAGAAAGAGAAAGGCGGAGACAGAAAGGAAGAGTTAGGCTCACATACGTGAGGAGTTTCAAAAAGGACAATCGAACTGCTTGATCCAGCTGAGGATGCAAGATGTCAAAACTTGCAAGAAGATATATCCTTGCTTGAACTCTTTCTTATTTCTTGGAATGCACATGAACTAATATTGGAAATTTCCTTGGAGACAGCACTTGTTCCATGAAGTTCCATGAATCTGCTCAAGAGGGTACGGGTCTGGCTGTGAAAACAGAACAGAACAGAAACTGAAATGACAAGCTGGTTATAGGAATCATATCAGTATACATCCTTGACAAGTGTCTATTCAATCATAATTATTGGTACAAGTCATACAAATGAATGTTGAGTCAAGCCAAGTTTATCTGTATAGCACATAATTAACACAAAAGTAATTAAATGTGTTTTACAGGAATAGAATTAAAAAATAAAATAGAATTGAAAAGTTAAAATTAAAAAGAAGAGCAATAAAAGAATATTTAGAAAATAAATAAAATAGGTTTAATAGTGAAAAATAAGGTTAATAGTTTTTAGCAGTTTTTTAAAGCTAAATCTAACATTTAATTTAGAAAAAAACAACAATTATTGTTCGCATATGTAGCAAGTATTAACATGTAGTAATTTGTATTTTACAGAATACAGAGCAAACAACCATGTCTTCCTCCATATAGGATATTTCCCCATCCTGCAGGGTCCTAAGCCACTTTCTCTTTTTTGGGCTCTGCTCTTTAGCTCATTCCACAAGTTCTCGATGGGGTTTTGGCCAAGGAACTGGGCTGACCAGGTCACAACTGTGATGCATTCTCCTCACTGTGATATGAGGTAATGTACACATGCATCCTCTTTTATGTTGTTGTAAACTTCTTAATTATTGCTCCAGCAGTGAATATGAAGTGAAGTGAAAGCGACCATTCTGTCATACGTGAACACACGACAGCACGAAATTCATCCTCTGCATTTAACCCATTCACCAAGTGAAGCAGCGGGCAGCCAGAAACACAGCGTCTGGGGAGCAGTGTGTGGGGACGGTACCTTGCTCAGGATACCTCAGAGGTACTTAGCGGTCTTGGGAATCAAACCCATGACTTCCTGATCGCAGGGCGAGCGCCCAAACCACTAGGCTACCAGCTGCCCCAATATGTGACGTTTCAGGTGTGTGACTATTTTTTATACTCATTGTCTGATTAATTGAAAGTCAATAAACTTTAGTGTCATTTGTGTTATTTACTTATTTTGATGAATGAGGGACTTTGGCCTCGGTGGAATTTTGTTACCTTATCTTTACACACCAGTGAAAAGAGAAAGTCACAGGTGCTTAAGCTTAAGAGTTTCTCAGGTGGGCTTAAAAATAGGGACATTTTCTGAAAAATATTTTACCTTGCGATGTGGTATATCAAAATGTGTAATTAAAACATAATTTTTGGTTGTTTGTTTTTATTTCTTTAGAGTGAATGTACTTTAATCAGATTTTATTAATATGTTCAGTAGAAGACTAAAAATCCTCCAAGACATTTTTTATGTGACATTTTCTATCTTTACCAAGGATGCCAAGCCTTACACAGCTGTCTGAATTTCAGAATCAGAACTGAGGCTTCATAAGTGTTATAGAAAAAGGATTAAGAAAAAGATGATTACATTAGACATATTAACTATTCATTCAGCTTCATATAAGGAGTGTTTCTCATTCCACAGTGCTTCGTCTTTTCTCTCTACTCTGCCCGATTAGGCACATCTCAGTCAAACAGTGCACTACTTAAGAATGACCTCTGCGAAAAAGAGAGGAAAATCAGCGGAAAAGGGACCATTTGTCTGATAAACCAAAAGCTCTTTGCTTTAATCTACAAAAATACAAAATGACGGCATTATCTTCATGCTAACCAGCTTTGACTAACATCAAATGGCTTCTTTGAACTCGTAAGTGGAAACAAATGGCCTTTGAGATAAAGATCCCGCTACAAACCCGCAACTACAGTGGACAAGCTGGAAATGTTCAGCCAATTCAACATGCACTCGGTCTGACAGATTGTTGATATTAGCAGAACCCTGAAAAACAAATCTGCATGTGAAAGTCGTCTTTCCCATTGTGTGGTGAGGAATGGTAGGACACAGAACTCAACGAAGTCATTGCGCTGGATCTCATTGGCTGCGTTCAGGTTTTTTTTTGTGTCAGAATTAGCCTACTTGCAAAGAAGGACTTAGCAAAATGGAACATCTGACCAAGTTTCATCCTTATGTCCAGGCCCAGAGCGATGTCTTCGCTTTGCCTTTAATTGTCTGAAGATATTTGAAACATGACGAACTGTACTTACCAAGAGTGCAATTCAATTAACTTATTTGAGATGAAGGAGCGCTTTGAAGTCGGTGGAGTGAATGGAGCAAATGGGGCTCAATTTTGTCCCTGTTCCACTCTGCGCTTTGAACCACATGTTCTTCAGGGAGTAGTTAACATGGTTCCAGAGATATATGTCAAGGGACCAGAGTATGGCCTAATGAATTACGTTTAGAAGCATCTGCAGCCACTATTATATGAATCCAAAGACCGGTTTTAAGCCTGAGTGTACAGATATCCCTAGTGCCAGCAGTAAGCGTAGCACACTCAGGTTTAAAATGCAGCAGCAGCATAACATTTGTGTCAGCTAATACAAGTTTCCTGCAGTGGCTTCTCCCAGTATGGGGTAAGGTTGGTTTTGTGTTGCATTTATAGATAAGAAGCACCAGGATTCTTCTTAGTTCAACATTTTTAGACACTTCTCTCACTGCATATACGAACAAAAGGCAACCTTCAAAGCCTCCCTGAGCACGCGCTCTCTGGTGCTGTGCTTTTTGGCACACTCAGCTTCCTCCACACTTGATAGCACGCAATCAGAGGCAGTGCCCTTGACCCGCTTTACATCTATGGGAGTTAATGGGGGCAGGGTGAGTCAAAGATAAAAACCTAGGCTAGGCTGCTTCCATGGCATGTGTTATTCCACCAGTACCAAACTGAGATCAGTTTGCAACTTCTTTGGAATTACTGCATGCAGAGTTTGGACTGAGGGCACTGATCCTGGATCAGCATTGAAAAAAACGCCTCTGCGATACAAGAGAATAGGGGCTTGACCTTGTGAGGATAAGGGTATCTACAGATATAAACCCAGATTAGAGGTACGCGGCATAGGGCTGGTTTGTGTGATGGAATGTGTGCAGCTAATTTTAGGCAGTTTGCACTTAGACATCTGTGATTAAAGTGGGTGCATCCCATTTTACAAACATTACTGAACTGACTCATTTGTGTCTGCTAGATGACCATTCATGATCCTTGACGTTTTGAAATGCATTAAAAGTTCATTCTAGCCAGTTTTTAGTATATATTGCTGATTGCAAACTGTTGATTATTTACCATTGTTAATTTAAAGAAAATTAATGTGATTAATGTTGCTTTTTTAATACAAACTGATGAACCGGAACATTAAAATGGCCTGCAAAGGTTCCCCTCGTGAAGTTATAAGGGGATCAATAATTGTGATGTGATTTGTTAACAAATGAAAAATTAACCGGTCACAACATGACCTCCGAAAACTGAAACTGTTTATGTACTAAGAAACAGTTTCAGCAGATCCTTTAGGCCCTGTAAGTTGTTAGGTGGTGTCTCCATGCCCAGCATGTCCCACAGACACTCAATAAGATCAAAATCTGAGAAAATGGGAAATTTGGCTAAGTCAGTACTTCAAACTCTTTTTCATGAAAAAAGAGGGAACTGTTATCATGAAGGGTGAACTTGGTCTGCAGTGATGTTTAGGTGTTAAAGTAACATCCACATGGATGCAAGACCTGAGATTTCCCAGCAGATCATCACCCAGAGCATCACGCTGCCTCCACTGGCTCCTTCCCTTAGTGCATCCTGGTCCATCTCTGCTCCAAGTAATCCACACACACACACACACACACACACCCACACACACACATGCTGTCCATTTGATGTAAAATAAAACGTGATTCATCAGACCTGACCACCTTCTTCCATTGCATATGCAGCCATTTATGATGCACTGTGTGCTCTGAGACTTTTCTTTCAGAGCCAGCATGAACTTTTTTAGCAGTTTGTGCTTCAATAGCTCTTCAGTTGGATCGGACCAGACGGCCTGGCCTTGAGTTCCTATTTCCCATGTGTATCAATGAGCCTTGAGCTCCTTGAGTCCACTTTTAGTTGATACTGACTGTACTAAATGTTCAGCAAGTGTTGCCTAATATTTAAAGGTTTGTGATGGCATAATAAACCTTGAGCGTTCACGTGGTTATCAAATTATGCCAAATTTGCAAAGTAAAGGACAAGACAAAATGGCTTAGCAGAGTCAAGTCAAGATATGGTCCTCTATGAACCATGGGTGGTGAAAATTAAGCTCCAACAGAAAACTGAAGCAAAAGGTGAAGCACATGGCACAGAAATAAAAGCTCAGTCTGACTAGTTGTGAGTGAAACAATGCATTTGATCAGGCAAACATAAAGCGAGTCGCATTAGAACCTCGAGTGCTGTCATTGGAGGAGGCCGAAAATTGCCTCTCAGATAACATCATTGCTCTACAACAAGAAGTGGCACAGCTGAAACGGGATGTTTCAAAGCTAGAGGTGAGAAATGAAGATTTGGAGGTGAGGTCTCGTTGACGTAATTTATGTATAACAGAGATTAAAGAGAGACGGGAAGAAGGAAAGTGGGTGACTGACTACATTTCGCAAGTGCTAAACCCTGCCGCTGGAAAAGGCCTCAACTTGGACCTAACACATTGCACCCTGAGAATGAGACCAAACGACAACCAACCTGCAAGGGCATTTGTGGTGGCATATCATTATTTCCATGAATGCTGAGGAAAGGCTACACAGATGAAGGACGCTGTGGCCATGGATGGCAATAAGATTGGGATTTTTCCAAACTTTACTGCAAAAGTCGTCAAGCAACGGGCAGCCTTTAATGGAGTGTGAGGCCAACTGAGTCGCTGTGAGGGATGCGCCCCACAGATTGCAGTTTTATATTTGTCTCCTCAAACATGCATTAGGACAAATAAGATTATATCAGATTAATTCCCACTTTTTAGAGGCACAAGACGGGTGTCCGCTCTCCCCACTTTTACTCAATATAGCTATAGAAACCCTGGCAATAGCAAAAAAGAATGATAATGCAGCTATAGGAATAAATAGGTATGGCCATATGCATAAACTTTCTTTATATGCTGACGATCTTATTCTTTACACCTCCCAACCAGACATATCTCTGCCCAAAGCACTAGACAAGTAATTTTGGGAAAATATCTGGCGACAAGATTAATTTTGCCAAGAGTATACTGTTTCCAGTAAATGACTACGCTAGACAAAATGAATCATCAGTTACTCCATTGGTCTTGACTCCCATTTTCACTTGCAGGATGTCTATTTTTCCCAGACTTCTCGTCCTATTTTAAACAGTACCTTTATTTGTCCCCAAGACATTTTTTAAAATCGCGATTAACACATTTCTTCCTTTATTTAGAATAAGACCATCAGGAAAATTTTCTTAGAGAGGAAGAAGGAAGAGAGAGGTCTTGCCTTGCTGAACCTGTCTTTTTACTACTGGGCGGCTAATATCCAGACCTTTTTAGGGGCAGTGGACTTATTTGGGTTGTAACCCAGTCTGTTTCACCTCCTTAATCTGTGGTCCATTACCAATGGTGAGTAAATATGTGAGTGAGAATCCAGTGTTGCTTGGCTCTTAAAAAATGTGGTCTCAGTTTAGGTCAAATTTTAACCAAAAACAAACATTGGCATTGCAACCATTGGTATATTGGTATACCGTAACCCCACTTTTTCAGGTATTTGCAGGTGCGAGACTTTGCTAGGAAGTCTATTGCCACCTTTCCAAACCCCCAGTTTGACTTGAAGACCTATTAAGTATGAAGCCTTCTGAAAATACGTGATTTCTAGGATCTATGATGCAATTTTGACAAGGACATCTCTCACATTTAAAGGAGCAATGGAGTACAGAATTTGGGTTTGAGATGTGGAGGAAGTCTGGCAATCTGCAATTAGTTGGATTAATTCCCCATCTATATGTGTATGGCATGGACTTATACAGTTTAAAATAGTACATAGACTGCACCATTCTAAGAGTAAACTTGCCAAGATGTATCCTGGAATTGATCCAGGATACATCTGAACTGTTCTAGAAGCAAAGAAGGGAAGCCACTCTATTACACATATTTTGGCCATTTCCTGATTAACGATCATATTAGTCTGAGATTTTCAATACATTATGTTTGGAAAAACAGCTAGTGGTAGCCTAGAGGTTAGGGTGCTTGCCCTGCGGTCTTGAGCCATACCCAGCAATAGCCATATTTGGACCACTACCAGCTAGGTTTCACTACCATCAGTTAATCATGAGGCAGTGGCCTTCTGCTTGTTGCTGGCAAGACAGCTAATATTAGTTAACTGAAAGTAGAATATGCGCCCCATATGCACCATAAATGGGTGGCGAGTGTTATGTCACATTTAAAATTGGAAAAACTTAAGTACTCCATTAGAGGTTCAACCAAGTTGCAGCCGTTTCTGTTGTCTTATGATTCTGCATATAAACCTACCAATGTATCATATATATATATATATTTTTTTTTTTTTACTAGATAATTATTATTATTATTTCTAGGAAGACGGGGAATATGTGTAGAATAATTTCATGATTGTGAATTGTCTGTCGATCATCACATTTGGGACGTTATTCACAGTTTAACACAGGCTTGAATTGTTGTTTAAAAAAAACATTTAAAAAAACATCTGAAAAAAGGAGCTCCAACAGCTTGGAGCTGAGTGAAATTTGTTGTTATCCTTTTTAACCAGACTGTGTGGTCAGAACAATCTATTGTATGAAATTATTTTTTTAAGGGAAACAGTACACATATTTTATAGAGAACACACTTCCACATATTCTATAGAGAAATTAGGTTCTATGGTATTTGGGTGTAGCATGGGAGATTCCCAAGGTTCCAAAATGGGGCGATGAATGTATCACCAGTGTTAAATCAGAGGACAAATACATAATGAAAGCATCATCCTCTTATGTTACCTCACTTTATTAAAATGTGGTCAGTTTTATTGGGTTAGCTCTGTGTATGTGTGAGTGTGTGTGTGTGTGTGTTTCTGAGTGTCATTTTGACCGGAACAAAGTCCTGTGAACCTCCCCCCCTCCTCGCTTGTCCTTCCATGCTGATCAGGGAAGCTATGTGATCTTTTTTCAAAGTCAACAAAAGAGTAGGGCCACAGCTGGGCGGCAACGGGAACACAGAGCAACAGCCTCCTGCTGGGGGAACTGGGACTCAACCTCACAAATGATTCACATGAATCAACCATCAAGCCATCTCTACAGGACCTTCTGACCCAGGACGAGGTGGTCTGGTTCGTTTTTATTCATTTCAATCGGTACATTAGATAAGATCATTCTTGACGATGGTTTCATGTTTGTGATTCTTTTTTACAGTCACTGCACTTGTTACCCCAATGCAAGCTGCCTTTTATCATTGAAGAAGAGGGACTTTTGTAACTTGAAAAATCTGTATAATTCACTTAATTGGTACAAGACTGATTCATTGTGAGTGTGGGATTTGCATTCTTGAGTCTTTATGAAAGTACATTTTGTGGCCAGTCTGACTGTGTTTAATGTCATATGGTAGATTAGATTAGTGGCTGTTAGAGCTAAACACTTAGTTCAGGCCATAAATATTAAAGGGCATTGCACATAAATACTTTTTGAGTGTTAGGCCTTCTGTCCAGATTCCGAAGGCCTAAGCAGTGGGACAACTTGCTTGACCACAGAGAAAAAATTCAGATTGGATAATAATAGGAGTAGTACTACACTACTTTCAGAGTTTAAAAAACAAAAGGCATGATTATTTTAAGAACTAAAAATGAACTAAATAACAGAGACATGTTTTATAGTAGCCAGGAACCATTGGGTCTCGTCTGAAGGCCTAGAAGGCCCTGAGGGTTCCCCTCTGCATTAGATTCAGAAAAAAAAACAATTCAGGCATAATGGTGGTTTCACTTTTTTGTTTCTTTCTGAAAGTGCTTCTGTATTGTTTATATGTTGTATTATGTCATGCAGATTTAGGTCAAAAGGTTCTTTTGACTGATAAAAGGAATTACTTCTTGGTCTCTTATAAGTAATCTTATGTCATTGAAGAACTCTTTTAACCACAGGAGAGCGATGGCTGGCTCATACACAAATGCACACACACCCACCCACACACACACACACATACACACGCACACACGCACACACACACACACACACATACACACACACACAAGATTAACTTGCTATCCACAGTACTGATAGCGACTCTTTGAAGGGCACTGAAGTTACACTTTCTTTCACATCTCTTGGTCCAAAGCTTGGTATTGAACAAAGGTGTGGGGAGGTATCACGCAGCTCTGATCTAATAAGCAGAAAGAAGAAGGGGGAAGAAGAGAAAAAAGGAAGGAGAGAGAGAGAAAGAGAGAGAGAGAGAGAGAGAGAGAGAGAGAGAGAGAGAGAGAGAGAGAGAGAGAGAGAGAGAGAATAAACACTATGCAGAAGTGAGGATCAAAGGCATGGGATCTCAGCATGCTCCTGTAGTGGTGTGTGAACCCCCACCCAAAGACACACACACACACACATACACACACACACATACACACACACAGGCACACACACCACCCACCTCCAACCCTCCAGACCAGTCCTCAGCAGTAATTAAAACCATCTCCCCCACTGCTCTGGCATCTCATTAAAACACTGTTCTCAACTGCTTTCATCCCTTCATCCTTCCATCCATCCACCCATCCGTGCATCCATCCCTTCCCTTTCCTCTACCATGAAAAAACATTCACCACTCCATCAGCACCGACGGGGGTGGCCACCCACACTCGGAGGAACATTCTTGGGCAAATCATGATATTTCGTGTTGAAACAGTAGCCGGGGAATAATTAGCCACTATTGTGATGGACGATGTATTTTGAAAGAAAATCAACAGAAAGTGGGCCTAATAAATTGACTTCCTCCTTAACACGACATGTTCAGAGACAGTGTCCTTCCCTCGCCCAGTTGTATTATAACTTTCCTAGTTTACAGTTTTTAAACTTTAACCGAACTGTTGATGCACAATTTATGGTCCCTCAGTGCTTTCTGGTCTCTGCTCCAGGCTGGATGTTTATGGGCGGAAGATACCCAAACAGCACTGACTCTGATGTATATAAGACCCTCAACAACACACTCACACACACACACACACACACACACACACTAATATACTGCCATGACACTGCTGTCACTACACTACTGTGCTGAGAATGGTCCAAATTCCAAACAATATGTGGCCCACAATCACTGTTAAGTTTTTTATTGTTATTTTTTCGTTTTTTTGTCTGCCAAGTAATGAACGAGGTTGTGGGGGTTGGGAGATGCAGCAACAGATGGTCTACTGTAATAATACGCCTAAATAGCGGGCTATATAGCAGGAAGTGGGAGCTCAAAATTGTGGCCAGTGAGTGGAAATTGTGGGATTTCTTATTAAGTGGATGGAAAGTGTTTCAGTGTTTATGGAAAACAACAGATAAGGAGTTTTTAAGAGAATGTGGTCCTGCCATGATCAAGCCATAGATACCCACACTGGCCCTGTCCACTGCAGTCAGGCTGGGCTACAAAGAAGCAGCCTAATCAGTCAGCCTGGTCCAGGCACTAAACACAATACACAGCTGACAAAATTCTGTCTGAACTCAATTGTCACAGATAAAATTCTGCCAAGACTTGACTATTGTAGATACAATTCTGTCTGAACCCAACAATAGGTGTAAAAATTCTGTCTAAACTCTACTTTAGAGATAAAATTCTGTCTACACCTGACCGTAGGTGACAAATCGTCTCTCTAAACTTGTCTGTAGGCAACAAAATTCTGCCTAAAAGCAACTGTAGTCAACAAAATTCGGTCTGAATTTGACTGTTGCCGTCAAAATTAAGTCCGAACTTTTTTGTGAAAATTCTGTCTATACTCGATTGTAGGTGACAAATTCTTTCTAAATCCGACTGTAGCAGATAAAATTCTGTAGACAACAAAAGTCTGTATAAACGGTACTGTAGGCAACCAGATTCTGTCTGAATTCGATAGTATTTGTGACAGTAACCTCGCCGCCGCCTCGGAGAACCCGCTCCCACTTCTCGGCCACCGCATCAGCCGGGATGGGATCTCCATGGAGGAGGCTAAAGTAGAGGCCGTGTCTGAGTGGCCGGAG
>JBBPCX010000016.1:789432-802212 GCA_037974365.1 Hydrocynus forskahlii
TTGCTTTGCTTTCACTCTTCTGTCCAGTTCATCCTAAAGCAGCTAGATGGTGTTTAAGTCTGGAGACTTCTGGCCACTCCATGTTTTCCAGCTTACCATCTTGTTATTTTTTCTAAGGTGGTTCTGGCAGAGCTTGGACTTATGTTTTGGGTCACTATCTTGCTGTAGGACGAACCCGGCCAACTAGGCACTTGCCAGAGGTCCTGCATGGAACTACAGAATTATTTCCCACTTCTGGGGACCCTTACCTTTTTTAAACCTCTCACAGTTCAGCACTGTCCTTTGTACCGTTTAATGCTATTCACTTGGTCTGTTTGAATTTCAATAAAATTCATATATATATATATATATATATATATACACACACAACCTTTTTTCTAACACACACTTTTAAGCCATCAGCACCTGGTTTTCTTCCTCTTTTTGACCCCAGAGTCCCATTTCTCAGTCCTTGTGGACCTGGCCTTCCAGTGTCCTAACAGATATGACCCTCGGCCGACTCACTGGGGGCTTGACCTGGAAAACTTGCTTTGGGACAAAATCTTCTGCACCGTTTGAATAAAAGTGAACTGAATGAGAGTAAATTTAATTCTAATTTTAATTTTTGGTGATTTAGCTCTGAAAAATGAAATCATGTCTTGAAGATAGAATGAAATAAATATTCTAAGCATATTCTAATTAACTGACATCTAACTAATTAATTGGCTTAAATATGCCCTTTAACTGTTATGAGCTGTAACTGACTCTTCAGTGTCTGGGATCTTTTTTAAAAATAAAATGATATGTGCTGCAACGTTTGATTGAATAGACTTTCTGTTCACAGGGAGTTCTTTTTTTTTTTTTACATAATTTAAAAATGCCTCCTCCTTTTTGGATATGATACAATTCACCATGAATGGAACAACAGAAATGGTCCAAAATAACTTAGACAAAAATCACTCTACATTAACTTCCTTTTAAGGTCAATTAACTTCGATGATTTTGTATATGACCTAATGTATCCTCCTTTTTAGGAAAATACCCCCAGATGTCACTACTGTCTGAACACTCTGCCATAATCTGTTTACCTACAGAACCTTAACATTATACTTACAAGCTTATATTTTCATATGAAACATATCTTTTGAAAGTTATGCTTAGACTGTGTTTTTATTTAAAGAATAAATATCCAACCTTGCATTATTTCTCATGAGAAATAATGCAATTTATGCAGTTGTCATTCAAACTGCATAAATGATGTCTGTTCTGACTGGCTGTCCTGGACTGTGCCTCACTCAACCTTACTGTGAACAGGCAGAGCATATGGGATATTTAAAAAACAAGGAAAAACTGTTTATTCCATGATATGAGCCCTTTGAGTATCAGTTGCTGTTGTCCCCACCTTCCACAACACACAGTCTGTCAAATTACTTCCATAATATAATCTTAAAATGACTTAATTTCACAGTTTAGGTCCTTTTTATTCCATGCTACACATGCTTTATTCAGGCACCTCAAATATCTGTATATCTAATCTCACTGAGCCCTGGTTTATAGAGCTGCATGAAAAGTGTGTGCCAGTCTTTTCAGCACGCTGCTTTAAACTTTTGCCCATCTCTCTCTCTCTCTCGCTCTCTCTCTCTCTCTCTCTCTCTCTCTCTCTCTCACTCTCTCTCTTTTCCTTCTGATCTGTCTGTTTTGCCAGCCTCCTGGTGAGCTCCAAATTCTTCTAAAGCGCAATGGGAGAAAATGAAAATAAGTCTCACGCACTCACACTGGTTCACATGCCTCCAAAACACACACACAAGCACACGCTCTCAGAAACATCTCCCCCTGATGTTAATGACTGTTTAGATCATGTTGTTTTTGTTTGTCTCTGTGCAGAATAATTGTGAACTTTGGTTGTCGCCCCCTACAGTCACACAGAGGGAAAATGGGTCCATTTCTCAATTTAAAAAAGCAATACAAAAAGACTTTTACTAAATAATCTCTCTTTACCTCTCCTATTCTTTTCCATATCACTCCCTTCTTCTTCCTCTCTCCTTTAATGCTACAACATGATGTACAGTGAGTGAGTGAGTGTGTGTGTGTGCTTGTGTGTGTGTGTGTGTGTGTGTGTGTGGGAGAGAAAGTGAGAGAAAGAGAGAGAGAGAGAGAGAGAGAGAGAGAAATGAGAGGGTGAGAACATGTGACATAAGAAGAGCGCAAGAGACAGAAGTAGTAAGTGAGTGAATGAAATAGAATGGTGGAGAGAAGAGGAAATATCCTCTTCTCTCCATAAAATGTGCATGAGGAGGTGTGTGTGTGTGTGTGCGTGTGTGTGTGTGTGTGTGTGTGTGTGTGTTGCCGTGCCATGAAGACCCGTCCCGAGCGCCGGGCAACAATGGCTTCCTCAGCTGTGGAATTCTGATGGCTTTTCATTATCTGAGCACTTTGCAGTGAGGATTAAGCAGAAGGGCAGATTAGTGTGTGTGTGTGTGCGTGTGTGTGTGTGTGTGTGTGTTTTGGGAGGATTAGAGAGAGGGGCAGATTAGACCTATACAATCCCACAATCCTGCTCTGCTAAATCACCGTGGAAGACATCCCGCTTCTTACTCTCTCTCTCTCTCTCTCTCTCTCTCACACACACACACACACGCACACACACATACACACACAGACTCTTTCTTGTCGATCATTAAGAACATTTCTCTGCAAAACATGGTTTTACATGAAGCCGTTCTCTGCAGGTTTTGGGACACACAAAAAAGTCCAAACATATGGAGAATATGGGAGATTTTTGTTGTATGTAGTACACAACCAGTACTAGCCAGAAATTCCTGCAGTTCCTTCAGTGTTGCTGTACGTCTCTTGGCAGCCTCCCGGATAGGTTTTTGTTTAGTCTTTTCATCGATGTTGGATGGACGTCCAGGTCTTGCCAACATCACTGTCGTCCCATATTTTCTCCACTTTTTGATGACTGTTTTCACTGAGTTTTATGGTATATCTAATGTTGTGGAATTTTTTTTTACCTTTCTCCTGAAGGATACCTTTTAACAATGAGAGCCCTTTGATCCTGTGTAAGCTCTCTGCGAACCATGGCTTTTGTTGTAAGCAGGCAACTGAGTAAATGTCAGGGAAATCCTACTTGGACAGCTGAACTTTATTTGGGGTTAATCAGAGTCACTTTAATTGATGTCAGGTGTGTACAAAAGAAGACAGAATGCTGTAATTAAATCAAAAGGTGCTTCAACAAAATTTTAGATTTAGGGTGTGCACACTCACGCAACCAGCTTTTTAAAATGTTTTTTACTATTTATATTTTTTCCCTACCAAATTTGTTCATTTTCAATTGAATTGTACAGGTCATAGGTCACATTAAAGGTGGGAAAAGTATTGAAATTATTTTTTGTGGTCTCAGTGTTTTACAGCACAAAAATCTGGCATTTTAACAGAGGTGTGTACACTTTTTATATCAACTGTATATA
Source organism: Hydrocynus forskahlii (assembly GCA_037974365.1). NCBI lineage: Eukaryota > Metazoa > Chordata > Actinopteri > Characiformes > Alestidae > Hydrocynus > Hydrocynus forskahlii. The sequence continues at coordinate 792,879 of JBBPCX010000016.1, forward strand.
TTTATAATATGTATATATATATCTATGTGAAAACACATACACACACACATATACACACACACGAGATAGATAGAAGCAATTTCCTCCGGGATCAATAAATTTTCTGATTCTGATTCTGATTCGGATATAAAGGTATAGGGGGCCTTAACTTTCACACACATTTGATCTTTTACTTATTCTCAAATAAACAGTAACAGTAACTGTTATTATTGTGTTACTATTATTTTTATTATTGTGCAGAATGTGTACTTATTTATACCAAGAAAATCCAAAACACATAATTTCACCAAGACGCCCAAACTTTTGCATATGACTGTATACATTTGTGTTACATTTATCAAGATTATATTTATATTTACTGTCTGTTAGCATGTATTGTAAACATGTTCAAATGTGTTTTCATATATTTAATTTGGGCCACATTATGTGGACAAGTTTTTCTGAATTACTCATGATTTAATAACTGCTAGATATTAATTGATGTTTATATAGCTCAGAAACTGAAGATGAAGGGTAGATCCAGGTGTCACGTCGGGTATGTGCGGACACACTTGCAGGACACAGCTTTAAGTGAATACGTTTTTCTTTTATTCAACAAAGTTCACAAAATTCCTTCAGTTTCCAGAACTCAAAAACCAATACAAAAAAACAAAACTCAGATACTCTCTATAAGGCGTGGGTCGGGTCGAGAGGCTTGGGACAAGGCTGAAAAAAACAATACAGATCAGCGATAGCGTTCTCCCTTTAGACTGAAACACTGTCCCGCTCCGTGGCGTAAGCCCTTGGTAGGGTTTCTCGTTCATGCCTATACAGAAACACACAGAGGGGGAGAATCAAGAGGAGTCAACATATCTCTGACAGTCCGTGTGTGGACACAGCCCGGCCATGAAACACCAACAGGCTGTGTAGAAATTTGTTCCGTGTTGCGACTTGAAAGTGGGAGATACACAGTTCGTTCCCTTGTTTACTCACACTGCATTTTTCCTTGGACAGCATGAGTAGATATTTTGTTAGTCCCAGCCTCCGACCTGACTACTGCAGAGATCAGACTATGAGCTTTGTGACCACGCAATGATTCCTAGGATCAGCAGGCTTTTAAACACACCTAAGGACTAACAACCAATCACACAACTCAGACAATCACACAAGTAACTACCATCAATTAACTCACTACACAAGACAGGTGGACCTGTCATCAGGTACCTAGCAACCCTGCTAACGAGCTAATCCAGCTCTGGTGTGACACTGGGTTGCTTAGGCACCTGATGACACAAGCATGCACTCACCCACACTACGTGCCCAGGGCTGTGGCCTAAAACTCAGGGGAGGAGCTGCGTTGGGGGCATGACCGAGGTGGAGCTGACATGACACTTCATTGTGGTACTGGAAGTAAGGTCCTGCAATCTCCCCTTTTAACTGGTCTATTTGTACTGCTGCTGGAAGTCTTCCTCATTCTCACACTGAACTTCTTACAGCTGGTTTGCAAACCATTTCTGCACCTACATTTTCATTCTCATCTCCATCATCCCTATTCCTTTAACAAATATGTATAAATACAGTGGGGGAAATAATGATTTGATCCCCTGCTGACTTACAAAAAAATGAACAGTCTCTAATTTATGAGCTAGTTCCATTTTTATGGAGACAGACAGAATATCAACCAAAAATCAAGAAAAAACATGACTTATTACTGGGTGGAGAAACCCTTGTTGGCAAGCACAGCAGTAAGACGTTTCTTGAAGACATTTCTTGTAGTCATCAAGTTTGCGCACAGGAGAAATTTTGGCCCACACCTCTCTACAGAAACTCACTAAATCCTTTAGGTTTCTTGGCTGCTGCTTGGCAACCCGAAGCTTCAGCTCCCTCAACAGATTTTCTATAGGACTGAGGTCTGGAGACTGGCTAGGCTACTCCATGACCTTAATGTGTGTCCTCTTTAGCCATTCCTTTGCTACCTTGGCAGTATGTTTTGGGTCAATGTCATGCTGGAAGACCCATCCACAACACTTCTTCAGTGTTCTGGCTGAGGGAAGGTGGCTCTCGTCCAAGATTTTATGGTACATGGCCCCATCAATTGGCCCCTCAATGTGGTGAAGTCATCCTTTACCCATAAAAGTAAAACATCCCCAAGCGTAATGTATCCACCTCCATGCTTGACTGTGGGGATGGTGTTCTTCAGGTCATACTCAGCATTTCTCTTCCTCCTGACATGGCTAAGAGCTCGATTTTAGTCTCATCTGACTACAGCCCTTTCTCCCAAGCCTTCCCTGAATCATTTAGATGTTCACTGGCAAACTTAAAACTGGCTGTATATGTGCCTTCTTGAGCAGGGGGACCTTACAGGCAGTGCAAGATTTCAATCCATTATGATGCAGTATGTTACTAATGATGTTCTTAGTCACTGTGGTCCCAACTCCCTTTAGATCATTAACAAGCTCCTCCGTGTAGTTCTGGGCTAATCCCTCCAAGAGGTCAAGTATCCTACCAAGAGGTCAATTATCCTACCCACTAGGCCATCTAGCCACCACCATCACTGAGGACCAAGTGAGAACTATGTGGATTACTACTGAGGATATTCAACCTGAGCCTCAGTATCAAATAACTATCTGTGCTGTGGCATGCTCTAGAGCCCCATCGGATGACAGACTAGTTACACTCACCTCATACAGCATAAAGGTCTTTGAAAGATTGATCTTGGACACCCTCCACTCCCTGGTTTAGCCTACTTAAGATCCCCTGCAGTATGTCTACCAGGCCAAGATGTAAGTGGATCATGTCATCATCTACCTGCTGCACCATGCCTACAGTCGCAAACACAATGCCCAGTTGGAAAATAAGCTTTCTGCTATGTGTCCTGTCACTCCCTTGTCCATTAGAGGGGAGGATGTGGAAATCATTCAGGACTACAAACAGCTTGGTGTGCACATGGACAAAAAGCTAGACTTGTAAACGAATTCCCCGTCACATAAAAGATTGGTCAAAGTTGGCTGTACTATCTATGTAGACTCCAATCTTTAAGAGTATGCAGTGGCCAGCGCCAAATGGGCTCAATGGTGGATGAGGAGCTTGACAACATGGAAACTGTGGCTGAAAAGAGAACATGGTCTATACTGCAGTCCATCATAAACAATGCTGATAACCCACTCCACAGTGTTGTGGCTGAAGCACAGTTAGAAGTACTTTTAGCCACAGACTCACCAGCACAAAGTGAAAATCCATCCTGCCTGCTGCCATAACTTCTCCCTCTGTCACACATTCACAAAATAATCAGTGCAATAATCGGATGCTACTTTGTTATGCAAATTCTAATTGGGTTTAAATCATTGTCATTACGTGCATTATTATCTTGTTATTATCTTATCATTATGTGCATTAATCTACCGTGTGCAATATTGTGCAATTTTCTTATAGAGTGCATAATGTGCAATATCTTATTATTAGGTGCAATAGTCCTGCCATTTGAAATATCAAAACTTATGTCCATATTACTTATTTACTACTGATCTCTATTATATGCAATAACATACTCCTAGCCATTTTTTGTGTTACTAGTAATTGACTTAACAGTAAGTTACTTATCCATAGAATTAATACTCAGCATTTTTGTATATGGTAATGTAACTGAAAGATCAGCGGGGAGTAGGCAGGAAAGGCCCTACAAGTATATCCACACCAAGTATGTTTTTCTCTTTATTCCCTTAAAATGTCTTAAATATTTTAGTACAATGACATCTAAAATTCAAAACAAAAACAGTGCAAAAACAAAATAAAATCAATACAAACCCTCCACAAAAACTTCCTATCCTAGACAGACAGGTTACCTTCCCCAACTCACACGCACCTACTGAGGCCATGAGGCCTGCTACAGCCCAAGGCTAGCTTTAACCCTGCTCCCTAAAAACTGTCAAAATAAATCAATTAACTAAATAACAACATTGTTATACAAAATAATAAACTACAGAAGCAAATACAGAACAAACAACAACCCAAACCCTTCTCTTTCACCCACATGACCTATGTGAAAAATAAAACCATAGTTAAAACATAGTTGAACAAAAATTTAAACACCCCTGATAAAATGGTTTATCCAACCAAACAACTGCAAAACCTCTCTATTTGAACCCAAAGTGTGCACTCCCTCAGTTTCTCCATAAGACCCAGGAAGCTATCCAGAGTTTGAATGCTGGTGAGTAAAGGAATATGTAATTAAAGTTTAAACCAATAAATGTTTTTAATTGTCAGTGTGTTACTTTGCATTTCTAGCAACAAAACAAAAATGAATTAAAAGAGATGAAAATAACAATGAATATGAAGTATTCTAAATGAGAGGTCACAAATATTTGCTATGTAGACATGCCGTTGTTATGTTGCTTGTCTCCAGGCAGTGAAGGGAGGCGCAGACGCAGACTTCCATAATCTTAACTTTTATTTCAAACCCAAAAAGGCACTAGGGCCTAAACACAAACAAAAATCAAACACTGGAGACAGGAATAAACTCGACGCAAGCAGAAAGTCAGTGGACAGACAACTCACAAACTGAACTAAATACTGTAACACAAAGCATACGAACCAATAGAACCAATAGTACCCTAACATGTCAAAATAAAAGACAAACAGTAAAGGGCGGCCTATAGCGGCTGCCAACCGAGGATATAACAGCCAGTTGGGATTTCCCTGCAATCTAAATAACAAAGTTGTGTGAACAAAAATGGCAAACAGTGACAATGAATGACAAGCATGATTTATGAATGACAAGCATGACTTATGAAACCAGCCGTATAAAACAGTGCAAACAGTATGACAATGAAAATAGCAACTCACTAGCAATAGATCAGCTTCTCAGAAAAGTTGTGTATAAAGCGTCTGTACCCACCCACCAGCCCTAAAAAGGAGTGCACCTGCTTCTTAGTGGTTGAGTACTCTGCAGCCATGATGGCCTCTACCTTCCCCACTTGAGGGTCAACACATAGCCAAGGTATTAAGTCTCTTTCTTGGCTAAACCACACTTGTATGGGTGGATGATGAGGCCTGCCTCCTTTACCAAAGACGGGACATGCTGCATATGCTGCTCCTGTCACGATTCCGGCTGCGGCCGCTGGGGGTTGCTGTGGGACCGTTAATCCACCCACAGCTGTGGACGATTACTGAGGGCTAATTGGCCAGGGACAGTGTATTTAAGGGGCTCTGTCCCCAGCTGTGGTGTGGATGGCACAGTATGCGCCGTGTTGACATTAGGTTTTCATCTACAACGACCAACATTTACAAAGTACTACTGCTCTCAACCTTGTTAGAAGTTTTGGCATGTTTATACTAGGGATGTCGAATTAACGAGTTAATTTCGATCAATTAATCACACAAAAAACACGTTAAAAATAATGCTGATTAATCGCACCACGCGACTTTAACCCGGTCCGTGTTCTGTCGAAACATACTACAGTGTCCTTCTGTGCACCCTAGCATTAGGGAAGCTAGTTTATCTGTGGGATCTTGCGTTCGGGTCACTGGTTTACGGTGATTAATATCTTAAAAGCTCTTTTAATGAGTGTATGTCGCTACTCTGGGGTCTGTGTCTTAGCCGTCATTACATAAGCATTTTTCTCTAAAATGCCCTTTTCTGCAGTTTGCACAATGTTATCTGAAGCTAGGAAACATCCGCACTGTCCAGAATCACCACAAGCTGTTATCATGGCACAATTTAAAGTAGCATGTGCCCTGCTTCACAGTAGCATTTATGTGTTAGAAACTGACTGTATAAACTGGCTCTATGCACCTCTAAATATCTCTCTATCTAGGCTCTTCTCATATTAATATATTTTTCTCTGAGTATGCATATTATTTTCCTATTTCTCATCATTGGTGTTATGAACTGTATAAACTTTAAGGTAGCATTTTCGACAAAGCAACACTGCCCACTGCCTAATGACGTCCCGCATCCAAGGCTTCTGATTGGTCACCAATGCTATATGGTTTATAGTTATACCGCCACCTGCTGCCTTTGTGTGCTTTTGTCAGCGTTTTTTGCAATTACATGTGGACGGAGATATTTTTGAAAACATGCTTGTGTGGACGTGATTTTTTTTAAAAACAAAAACGGAAAATCCCCGTGTACGTGTGGACATGGCCTAAGTTTGTGTGTGTGTGTGTGCGCCAGCCGCCATTATGAAAACTGTGAAACTTTGCAATTAAAACACCTTTCTATTTGTACTCTGGTTCTTGCGTGTGCGTCCTTTCCCCAGACCTGACATGACATCAGCCACATTTCCATATAAAAAATAACTATACATTTTTTTGGTACTGTGGAAAGAAACACAAAGAAAGCACATCTTGGGAGGGTGATATGCCGCTGTACTCAGGTGGGAGGTTTGAAATTAGCCAATCTGAGAACACTATTTATTTCTCCTTGCTGCTGATTGGCTGCTGCCCTTTGACACACCCCTCGCTGTACTCAGGGGGGAGGTTTGAAAGTAGCAAATCTGAGAATGCTATTTATTTCTCCTTGCTGCTGATTGGCTGCTGCCCTTTGAATGATAGCGCATACCAAAGAAAACGCCTGTGCATGAATTACAGTACAGTCTGTTTAAGGATACCATCGGTATTTTACATTCTAGCACTGTGGGAGTTCAGTGTAAACTGTACAGTAAAATTATGGGTTTACCTTTACATTTTCTTTCAAGGTAATGTATTAAGCTGAGTTTTAAATTAAATAAAAGTGTTTTAGAGTATATTTGGGGGCATATTTAGGGTTTACACTATAAAATAGGCATTTTAGGCGTTTTTTTTACCACATCACAACAACGCGTTTTTTCACTATATGCAGGTGCTCTTGGAATGTAACCCCACGAAAAGTGTGAGGATGGTAAAATCTCCAAGGGTCTATGCAACCGTTGGTTGACATGTAATTGAAAACCGACTTTGACATGGATGAAGGAGTCAGAGTAGATGGACTTGTATGATCTAAACTGGGGTTGATTACACAATTGATGTCACCCCCAAATATGAACAAACTATTATTCAAAGAGGAGGAGCTCAAACAACTTGTTCATGAAATGGGCATCATTGAAATTTGATGAGAGGGGACCCTGAGTTTCCAGGATTAGTGGCCATATTTTAAATGGTGTAATGTACCAAAAACAAAGGAAGATGTGTAGCGCCCTACCCACACCAGCTTGGATGCAATTAGTAAAAAAAAGTAAACTAAAATAGGAAAAAAGACAAATCCAACAACCCAACTCCCTCCCCCAGAGCACTGTGAAGAAAAAAACAACCCATCCCCAAATGATGGAGAGGCCAGTGCTGACTCCAAAATCTAACATAGAAACTGTTACGGGTATTGAGCGAATAAAAAGAAAAATGGATAGGATCTGTGATCCTGCAAAAAACTGAACATTATATAAAGAACATGGCACACAGTAGCAGATGTAAAGACAATTGAAAAAGTAATGGGATAACAATATAAAAGGCAATACCAGAAAATGTCTGTCTGTCTATTTTCCTTCCATCCATCCATCCATCCATCCATATATCTATTCTTCTCTCTCTCTTTCTCTGTATCTATCTATCGATCTATCCTTCTCTCTCTTTTTCTGTATCTATGTATCTATCTATCAATCTATCCTTCTTTCTCTCTTTCTGTATCTATGTATCAATCTATCTATCTATCCTTCTCTCTCTCTTTTTTGTATCTATCTTTCTATCTATGTATTATCCATTTATCTATTTAGCGATCTGTCCAGCTATCTTCCATTCATCTATGTTTCTGTCCAGCTGTCTATCCTCCATTCATCTTTCTATCTACCTATCTATTTATCTATCATCCATCTTTCTTCCTTTTATCATCCCTCGTTCTTTCTCATTAACTTCAATGCATTTCACTCAAACATATAATATTCGGCCAGAGTACATGTAACTGCCACGAGACTCGATACTCGACCTCAGGCCTCATTGCTCAACTACTAATGAGCACCATCTTGACCTGCACTCATCTTTTTTTACTTCTATCATCCCTTGTTCTTTCTCATTAACTTCAATGCATTTCACTCAAACATATAATATTCGGCCAGAGTACATGCAACTGCCACGAGACTCGATACTCGACCTCAGGCCTCATTACTCAACTACTAATGAGAACCATCTTGACCCGCACTCGTCTTTTTTTACTTCTATCATCCCTCGTTCTTTCTTATTAACTTCAGTGCATTTCACTCAAACATATAATGCTCGGCCAGCTAGCGCTATGTTACTGCTAATGCTAAGCTAATTCTAATGCCATAATAATGCTAATGTTAATGCTATACTAATGATAATGCTAGCGCTATGCTAATACTAATGCTAAGCTAATTCTAATGCCATGCCAATGATAATGCTAGCTTTATGGTAGTGCTAGCGCTATGCTAATGCTACTGTTAAGGCTAGTGCAATGCTAATGCTAGTGCAATACTAATGCTAATGCTAGCGCTATATTAATGCTAGCGGTATGTTAATGCTATGTTAACGCTAGCGCTATGCTAATGCTACGCTATGCTATTCACCTGGGTTTCTTTATTTATTAAGGGACTGCCCCATTAAAATGAGTGGGAGCGAAGCTCCCATTCAATTTAATGGGCAGTTCCTTATTGTTATTCACCTAGCATTCTTTATTCTTTATTATTATAACACAGCAATCTGTGTCACAACCTGCTACTACTTATCACTTCGCAATTATGGCATGGAGAACTCCAAACCACTATTTGTGTAATACTATGTGATATTTATATCCACCTCTCTTAATGGTCTCTCACTGTATATAGCATAGTGTATTTTTCAGAATATTTCTGCAAAGTTTTTGTTTGACTTGTCTTTGTGTCTCTGTGTGACTGTGCAGTCATAACATAAGCAATTTCATCTGGGATCAATAAAGGTTTCTCATTCTGATCATGTCACTCAGTTTACTTCACAAGTTCCAAGGGCATTTTTTTCAAGGTTAATGGGTTAATGTAGGTAGAGGGACAGCTTAGGAACTGTTGGATTCTCACAGCAGAGGGGGACATTTAGAATATCTCATAGATTCAAAGTCTTGGGTTTCAATATCCGACATCCTGGACCCGGTGCTTACTTGGGAATACCATCATGCTCATCCTGATCGCCCAGATCCTCGACAACAGGGACACCCACCTTGTCACACAACTACTCAACTTCAGGGCCAACTATGTAACCAAGGGTTTCGGTCATTGGGAACCGACTGCGGTTATCTTGGTTATCCCGTTCCATTAGCCCAGTCAATTCAATTCAATTCAATTCACTTTTATTTATATAGCGCTTTTTACAACCAGGTTGTCACAAAGCAGCTTTACAGAGT